>ML827999.1:653-35021 GCA_009831015.1 Picea engelmannii
GTTCAACCCTGCGACGGTGGACCACCAAGATTTCCATTGCAGTAAATCCGTGAGTATTAACCGTTGCGTTAATTAAAAAGCTTAATGTGTCCATGTGGTGATCGCATTTATAGGATGCCTTAGAGGTTTGTAACGTGGTACCAAGGAAGCACGTGTGATGCCTCCATAAGTTTCTGCACCCTTGGAGTTAAACCCCCAAGGGGAAGACCAAGTCCTTGGACTAGATTTGCTTGTTGTAATGGATGAGGATGGGCTAACAAGGCCCTCTCAGGTAATGTCAGGGGCCTTGATTCACCATCGATACTGAGATAAGGCCAGGGCACGTATACCCCTGAGGGTCCACAACACGTCCTAGCTAGTACCGTTAGTATCCACCGATAACTTGAGAGAGTAGAGTTGAGTTCTTGAGTCCATGAGTTTCGCGAACGACTGTATCGTCGAGGCATGGTTATAGAGAAAGGCGTTGTGCTTCATGCTTCGTGATTATGACCTCCAACATGAAGGTTCGAATGGTGGTATTTCAACTGAAGGGGAGTGCTCTTCTATGTCGGAAGACGCTCCTGCCACATTTGAACATGGCCATCGATGATGTGTCATGGGAATTGTTCGAGGAACGGTTCCAAGAGAGGTATCTTTCTGAGGAATTCATGGAGCGTCAGCTCAACGAGTTCGAAGCCTTGCGACAAGGAAGCCACATGGTGCCCGAGTATGAGAACCATTTGGAGCTGCTTCGGTATGCTTTGTACCAAATTACCCAGAAACTTAAGGTAAAGAAGTTTGAGTTTGGCCTTATTGATAGAAGTCAGCTTCTACTTCGGGTACCAGGATCACTGGACCAAAGAACATGTGTTGGATTGTGGGGAGCCACATTACCAACATTACTACCCAGAGGAAAGGGTCGAAGAATATAGATCAGTCAGACCCACTACCGTGGGATATTTGGGAAAGGCCCATCGGATTCATGTAGTAGTGAATAACTGCGAGGTAGAGCACTAGTCGATTGTGCTCGAGATGTCAAGTACCGTCGCTGACCAAACCCTTAGTATTTTGATATATCTTGGTGCTATTGAGAGTTTCATTTCTGGTGAAATGCTAAAAAGGATTAAGGTAAGGACAGTTGAATAGGATGAGTTTATCTTTGTAGATATGGCTTCAAGAGCCAAACAGAAGGTTGGAGGGAAGGTTACAAACTATACCCTTAACCCGTGAGAGTTTTTCACCAAGGATAACCTGTATGTCATGATCTTAGGATCTTATGACGTCATGATTGATATAGACTAGTTGGAATTGCATGTGGCGATATTCAACTGTAAGACGAAATGGTTGAGCTTGGTTGATGATGAGGGACATAGAAGTGTGATTGTAGGTCGGAACCAAGGAGTTTCCTTGAGTTTCATCTCTTCCTTGCATCTATGGATGATCATGCACAAGGGGTATAAGCTTTATGTGATCCTTGCGTTAAACAAAAAGCGAGTAGCAGAAGGTCTCGAACACCTTCTGGTGGTGAGAGAGTTGCATACGTCTTTCTGGAGGAGTTACCTAGGGTGCGCCTGTAATTTTCATACGAAAGAAGGATGGGTTGTGGAGACTCTTCATTGACTACCGTTAATTGAATAAGGCAACGATCAAGAATCAATATATGTTGTCGAGGATTGATGATCTATTCGATCAGATGAAGGGTGCGATGGCGTTGTCAAAGATCGATTTACGATCAAGGTATAATGAGTTACGGACCAAGGAGGATGACATCCCTAAGATCACCTTTAAGATGAGGTTTGGTCATTACGAGTTTACTATTTTACCAGTTGGACTGACAAATTCCCCAGGGGTATTTATGAGTTGATGAACGGGGTGTTCCGCGAGTACTTGGACAAGTTCGTCCAAGTATTCATTGACGATATTTTGATTTACTCTCAGATGATGGAGGATCCTGACGAGCACTTGTGCTTGGTACTACAATGGTTGCGAGAGCACAAATTGTATGGGAATTTGTCCAAATTCTCATTTTATCAATCGAAGATTCACTACTTAGGGCATGTCATCTTCAGTGAAGGTATCACCATGGATCCAACAAAGGGTGAGGCTATTATGGAATTTCCTACACCGACGTATGTCCCAAAAGTGCATAACTTCATGGGTTTAGAAAGATACTATCAACGGTTCATTGAGGGAATTTTGAAGATAGCAAATCTGATCACAGAATTGCAGAATAAGAACAAGAAGTTTTTTTGGATCGAGAAATGCACGGAAAAATTTTAGAGGCTCAAATATTTGTTGAAAACAACACCGATACTAAATATCCCTGACATGGATGCGGACTTCTTGGTATGCACTGACACATCCAAGGAAGGCTTAGGTGGAGTCTTGATGCAAGACGATCGAGTGATCGCTTACATATCGAGAAAACTGATAAGGCATGAGGAGAACTATGTGACACATGATTTGGAGTTGTTAGTCATTGTATATGCCTTGAAGGTTTGGAGACAATACCTTGTTGGATGAAAATTTGAACTAAAGATGAACCACTATGGACTACAACTCATCTTTACGCAAAGAGACCTGAACGTGCAACAACGAAGCTGGTCAGAACTGCTTAGAGAGTACGATTTCGATATTTCTTACATAAAAGGAACAATGAACCAAGTGGAAGATGCAGTGAGTCAGAGACCATACATATTTTTTGTGTTGCGTCTACGTGAAAAGATTCTAACTTTACAGTGCGACGATGACTGGTACAAAGAGGTCGAGGATTTTACTGAACAAAACACAATGATGGTACCAAAATTTGAAGGATTTACGTTTGAAGATGATGGATTATTGAGGTTTAAAAATTGAATTTACGTACCATCGAATGACGAGTTGAGGAGTTTAATCCTAAATGAGGCTCACAGAGTAGTGTACATGGCTCACTCGGGAGTCACAAAGATGAGGGAAAACCTTAAACCCTTATTCTTCTGGAAAGGAATGAAGGCAGACATAGTCAACTCTGTGGAAAAATGTCTAGAATGTCAGTAGGTAAAGGCTAAACATAGAAATCCAACAAGATTACTACAACCACACACTATTCCAGAATCAAAATAGGAGGTTATTTCGATGGATTTCATGATTGGATTTCCATTGACAACAAGGAGACATGACTCGATTTTTGTGGTAGTCAACACTCTGACGAACAATGCTCTTTTTTTTTCTCTCCTGTGCGTACGACGTATCAGGCACCTGACATAGCTAGATTTTTAATCAATGAGATTGTGAGGCTATATGGAATACCTAAGAGGATTATATCTGATTGAGGATCGATGTTTATTGGACGATTTTGGACTAGTTTCCAAGAGGCCCGGGTAACCCAACTTAATTGTAGTACTATGTATCACATGGAGATTGACGTGCAGACCAAACAAATGAACTTGACCTTGGAAGACATGTTGTGCATGTAAGTGATGGACCAACAGAAGTGTTGGTAAGAATTATTTCCACTGGTAGAATTCACTTATAACAACAATTACCAAAGCTCCATTAAGATGGCGCCCTTCAAGTTTCTTTATGGGTGACCGTGTCAGGCGCCTTTGAGTTAGGATCGACTTGAGGATAGGTTCTTGGTGGGACCAGAAACAATCCAAGAAATGAAATATTAAATGAGAACTATAAGACAAAGGATCAAGGAAGTGCAGGATCGACATAAGAGTTATGTCAATGCGTGCTATGTCGACCGTAGTTACGATGTGGCGATCGAGTATTCTTGCGACTAAAAATGCATAAGAGTTCGATCAAGTTGGGAAAATGGGATAAACTATCTCCTAGGATCTTGGTAACCTACATTTTTGTGGAAAGGAGAGGCCCATTTCCTATCGACTAGCCTTGCCTGATTCTTGAGGCGTATCCATGATGTATTTCACGTCTCTGTTGAGACATTATGATTAGTGATCCTACACATGTTTTGACTTGAGCACCTGACAGGTGTCGGATGAGGGTGTGCTCATGGTTGAGCCAATTCTCATCCTATATCATCGCATTCGACAGCTACAAAGTCGAACAGTAGATTAGGTCAAGGTCCAGTGGGACAAATATAGTCCACACTCGGCGACGTGGGAGGACACATATGATATGCGCCAACAATTTCCATTTTTGTTTGATAGATAGACTTGCGATACTATGATACACATTATTGTGACACTTATATAATGTGAAACTTCAGGATGAAAGTTTAGACCAAGAGAGGGTGTATGTAACATCTCGCTCTTGTGTGAACTGAGCGAACTTATTCTTGAGGACACTTGCTTGCAAGTGATCTAGATTATTATACTATTGGGAATTTGATTATGATTATAAGGTGTTATGGATTGATGACATGTTATTTTTTTGTATTGACATAGACAGGTGTTATTGACTTAGTTTTCCTGAGTGTGAAGGATTTTGGACCTCGAGGATGCAGAGGCATAGATGAAACCCTTTGGACTTTAGATCGAGTCAGGGAGTGGACTATTGGGGGTTTCATTGTTGTATATATGACATTTGTGCATATGATTAGATGATATGATTATGGATATTATTTCTGACATGATTCGTTGATGATGCAAGCTGACGATAGCTTGCCGAACAGACTCACATGTGGAGTAGAGGGGTCATGCACGACTACCAGAGACGTTGAGGGAGAGGTGCGGACAACCACCCTGCCACAGCCTACTAGCACTCCCGCTGTGGCTCGAACTGTAGGTTGACGACTACCTAGTTCGAGAAGACCCACGATGTCATGAGGGAAGACTGCGATAGTCTCTCATGATGATTATAAGGGGCGTGTAATAAGGTAGGGGCCTTATTCCTTAGAGGCCCTTAGTCTCCCACAAGATCACCTGGTAGAGTATTGACTCCAGGGTTATTTGATGTCTACCAAGTTAGTGAAGAGGCGAGTGGCATCCTTGGAGCACATAGTGCATCCTGAAGGGAACGTCGCGTTTTTAACTAATAAGTGAATAAACCTAGATGGCCTTAGAACGAATATTGTGATAAAAAAGATTTAGAAACAAATTCCCTAATAAAATGTCTCCCAGCCTCGAAAATTAAAATCTAGGTCTAAAGTAATACTTGTGGAAAAAAATAAAAATAATAATAATCATCATTAAACATGTGACAAAAGGGGGGAAAGAAACTTGATTAAATTATTAAAATCAAATTATTGAGGGTTTTAAAATTTTAAAAGGGAAATGATTGTTTTATTACACATGCTAATTAAAATTTATTAATTAAAAAGAAAAAGGGGAAGAATATAATTTTCCACACTTACCAATTTGAGCTTAGATGAAAAGGGAAAGAGGGAAATTTAAAAGAATTAGGAAACTAGGAAAAAGTGGGAAAAATAAAAAGAATGGGGAAACACAAGGAAAAAACAGAAAGACTAACTTAGTAAGGTATCTAGCATTAAAGAACTTTCTAAATTAAACTCAACTAGTAAATTATTAAGAGGGCAAGTCATTAAAATGTGTAAGGGAATATGGGGACACCTAGGAGTGATTCTAGGAATTCTTTTAGGTGGGTGAGGGAAATAGGAGTAATTAATTAATTAATAAAAATAATTTATGTGCAATGAAGGGGATGGGTGACACATGTACGGGGAGGATTTTTATGAATTAAATTATTGAACGATAAACTAAATGGGATTTTGGGGAGGTAAATGACTTAGAAAATCTATATAAAGGAGGGAGGAGGAGGATGATGGAGTTATTCTGTCATGCATAATGTTACGCTGTAGAATTTTAGACTTGACTAACTTTGCTTGTGGGAGCTGGGATACCCAGCTCGGTGAGGAGTGGTAGTTCAACCTTACAAGGCCTGCTGGGAGCTATGTTATCTATGTTTTAGTGTGCTTGGCCCCTTTGCGTCTCGGGGGGCGAAGGGGGAAGAAGAGTACCTGTAGCATTGGCTTGGAGGTACCAGTGAAGTTTCATCGATCGACAAGCGGGAACTGCATGGAGCACGCGGGATAATGACTTAGAGTGGATGACTTGGCCTATGGTACACTTACTGAATTATGCATGGTAGATTCTTATTATATCTTACACTTTCAATTCTGTATTTTTAATTGGGTAAAGAAATGTTGACTTAGAATTTTAATTGATATCTTCATTTACCCATAGCCTTAAGCTCGTTGTTGATTGTTTCCCTTGGCTTTAGATCCCTGCATATTGTGACTATCCTTGGGTTTTGTTTATTTTTGTGAAGAGTTGTGATTTTCGTCCTCATCCCTAGTTCATCAGTCCATGCTTGAGCAGTCGTCCAGGAGTTGAATCAATGGTCGTCACTTCAGTGCATAGAGACCTATAGATTCTAATGCCCTCCTTTTTTGTGCATGGATGACGATCGAGGGATGTGTTTACCCAACTTTTTTCCCCTCCTTATAGACATCTTTGATCTCAACCTTTGCAATGGTCTCTACATGTTATTCACCTCATCATCCTAAATGTTCTCGGCATTGAAAATTGTGTTTGGTAATCTCTGCGTGTTATTTTATTTGATAACATTTTCCTGCGTTTCAACACACTCACCCACGAAATTTTGTAACTGTGTGTTTTTAATTTATTCCTGGAAGATTTAACTCTGCATTTAATGCACTCCCTGGAAAATACACTATGTGTTTTTGTTACTTTTAATGACAAATTTTACCTGACAACTTTACCCCTGGTTTATACTTTTTTCATTGCTAATTTACCCTTCATTGGACAACATCTTCTTTTCTATCTTACGACTGAGATCGAATCTTCATGACGAGTTTTTCCTTACTTTATATTTCTAGGGACTTCATTATTGTTACCTCGGCATTCTTTCTTTTACATTTAAATGATCACAAACGGCTAGTATCCATGGCTGCTTTGAATTCTGGTTTCATCTCTTTATGCCCACATTTTAATTATATTCTTCCCTTCCGTTAAATGTTTTCCATCCCCTCTTGGGATATCACCAAGATGTAGTCAGTAGTGACCATTATATGGTGAACAAGATGGCTATCAATGTATAATAATTTCTAAAATTTAAATGAAAACTTACACAAAGATTAGCTCTACCCTTAGCTATAGCCCAACTATAATGCAACAAATTCCTAATCATTCACTTAGATAATTACTTCGGTAATTTTGAATAGATTGTGGTGCTAGTGGATTTTGGGACAACGGTCTCTCAGTGATTGAGTTAGGTGACAGTAACCCTACATTTTTAAATATGGTTGATAACATATCACATAGCACCAATGATATCATTAAATCTTGGATGGCGTTTTTAATTATGTCAAGTCCTGCAATTAATCTAGAAAAACAAAACCAGCGTTTTAAATATCAATGTTTGGTATGATTGCATTTTTATGAGTTTGTTTATACGACTTCATTCTTAATTGTTATATGAAAAAAAATTAATGAATGGCTACGTTTTTAATACCTTTACTGGACTGCAATTTTACATTTGACTGCAAACTAATTATATTTAGATAGCGACACCATCCATTTAATTGGAAAGTTATGTCATGTGAAAATTTATGTTGTTTGATGAGTCTGCATTGAGATATGTTAATGGATAGATATTTTTACCCTTTTGACAACAAGATATTGCACACCGTTATCCTCACACATAGCTAAATCACATTTCACCCAACCATATCGTGTTTCGCTCAACAATATCCTCTTTTTTTCCCTTCTTTAGTTTCTGGACAATGATGTGCACTATAAGAAACAACAATGTCATTCTTAGTTCTATTTTATAAAATAGCATGATACCCATCGTCATAATCTAAACAGTTCTTGATTTATTTGGTCAATGTTGTATATGTAATGAGACTGCGGTTGAATGTTTATGGACAACATTGTCATTTATTAATTCTGCAACAATATGGTTGAAAGACAAAATTATAATCTAACAACATTAATGCTGTGCAGGGTTAGACAACGTTTACCTCTGCATTGGAAGACATCGATATCAATCCCTCGGGTTAAGGGCCACAATAGACGCAACAACAATGATAGTTTGAAGGACAATGAAATTAGGGTCCTTGCTCCAGTTAATTAGCGAATTTGAAACACCCTTACCCTCACTTGAACGCACTTACACTATGAGTGATAACGTGTACTGGTTTTTTTTTTTTTTGACAACATTTTAGACTACATTGATGTAGTGGAATTTATTAAAAGCAACAACCTGGAGGGTGGACAGTGAAATTCAATGGATTTATCAATCTATTTTTAATAGTTTAGCTTTAGATTTATCAAGAGACTTATTGATAGACTTCTATTTTGTTAATAGACAGATATTTTATAAGTTAGATTGTGTTATCATTGTTAGACATGGATTATTGATAGACAACAATTTGGATATGTATTTCACCTTGATCTAAGGCTTGTACATTTGCGATAGAATTTGTAGCGCAAGGAGTTTAATGTGGTATATGATTGTTATAGTCGTTACATTCCCTTGCGTCTTGTGTCTTGTCATTGTTGGTTGGGCATTGGGTTTAGTCCTCATATCTTGACAATTATTTTGGTCTCCTAGCACGAGGATGTTAGCTTGGGTTGAGGTCCTATAATTTCTATGTTACACCATGGTTACGGTCATGCCCATCGCCTAGTGTTGGCATGATTCCTGATGAGAGGATCAATGTGCGTCGTGCCAAATAGATGCGAAAAATAACATGGTTGGAGTCTTGCATTTCCTGATGTGGGCATTGTCACTGTAATTGATGTTGGTATTGGATTGTGTAATGCCTCAACACATTTGGTTGTGAGCGTCGTATAGGTATGTAGTTACTGGTCATCGAAGCCGCGGTGTCGGGTGGTTGATGTTGTCCTTAGCCTGTAAGCATCATCTTGTTGTGACAGGTGGGTAGTCATTTCTTCCTTTGATTATTGCTTGTTACATCCAACACTTGATGTGCTAGTATATGGAGTCATTTTTTTCTATTTCCTGATCTTCTTGAGTTGTGTCATCGTCAAGTTGTACCATTAACTGTTGTTCATTGTTGCATTCATGTCCTTCTTAAAAAAAAAAAAAAAAATTGTTTTTGTGTTGCATTGCGTGTAGTCGTAATGATAGGGTTGTTACATGTACCACCGTTTCTCCATGGGAAACCACTTGACCCATTGTGCATGTTTATCAGATGCAAAGAAATGAAGATATCATTCGATACATTTATTCACAATCTCAACTTTTGCATTGGATTGAGGATGGTAAGATGAGTTGTGAGCCAATTGGATACCCAAATAACAAAATAATTCAGTCCAAAAATTTCCTGTGAAAATTGGATCTCTATCACTTACAACAATCTTGGGGACTCCATGTAGATTTTGGACTATTTCCATGAATGTTGTGGCTAATGTAATTTATTTAAAGGATGAAATATATATATATATAAATGGGAAAACTTTTCTAGTCGATGCACTACTACCATGATGACAATATTTCCTTTGGATTTGGGTAAACCTATAATAAAATCCATTGAAAATTATTCCCAATGTTGACTTGGTATAGCTACTGGTTGTAGGATACTTGATGTCTTGATTGTCTCTCTCTTCTTTTGTTGGAAGACCAAACATTCAGACACAAACTTTTGAACATAAGTTTTAAGACCTTCCCAAAAAAAATACGTCTTGATTCCGTGGTACATTTTCATGAATCCTGAATGTACTTCTATAGGATAAGTTTGCAATTACAGAAGGACCTTCTATTTGAATTGGGAATTATTATGTAAATATAGGCAATCGTGATACCATAACAAATCATTATTCCATAAAAAATTATCTAATGAATTGGGGTCCTCTTGTAGTTGTTGAATGATCTTCACACCTCTTGATCTTGCTTCCATTCTATCCTTGCTTCTACCACCCAATTAGATTGTGAAATAGAAATAACACATAGTGAACCTTATGCTTATTCTTCTTTCATTGAAAGGGAATCTGCCACAACATTATGTTTTCCTTTTTTATAGATAATTTTGAATTCATAACCTAGCATCTTTTTAACCCATTTTTTTTCTCTTATGAAGATAATCATTGTTCCAAAAAGTATTTCAAACTATCATGATCTTTTTTTACTTTGAAGTTTTTTCCTATTAGGTAATGACACCATTTTTGAACTTCATGTAGTATGACCGACATTTATTTTTCATAAATCGGTTTGATTACTTTTTTTCCTTTAAGTCATCTTCATTCAAAGGAAAGGGGATTTCCTTCTTGCATTAAAACTACACCAATTCCATGGCCTATTGCATCACACTCCACAATAAAAAGTTTTGTAAAATCAGGTGTGGCCAGGACATGAGTTGTACACATGGCCTCCTAATTTTTTTCAAAAGCTTTGGTTGTTGCTTCAATCCTAGAAAATTCTTCCTTCTTTAATAATGTAGTTAGAAGTGTTTCTATTTGACCATAGTTCTTGAAAGACTTGCAGTATTATCCTTTCAATCCTAAGAATTCTCTAATTTTCTTCAATGTTTTGGGAATTGGCCATTCCCTCATAGCTTTAATTTTGTCAGGGTCACCTTTTACACCTTCACGACATACAATATGACCCAAATATTCCACTTCTTGAACCCCAAAAGAACACTAGAAAGGATTTGCATAATTTTTTTTCTCTTCCAATAGTTTTAATACTATGTCAACATTTTGTACATCATCTTCCAAGATTTGTTGTAGATTAGTATGTCATAAAAAAATACTAACACAAATTTTCTAAGAAAGGGATTGAAAATCGAATTCATCAAGCTTTGAAATGTTGAAGGTGCATTAGTAAGTTCAAATAGAATAACCAAAAAATCATAATGACCTTCATGTGTTCTAAAAGTTGTTTTGGGAAAGTCTTCCTGACTCATTATAAGTTGACGACATGTTGAACGAAGATCCAACTTATCATTGACAAGAATATTAAACTTATATTTGATTGTCTTTTTGTTGATTTGTCTATAATATGGACACATACACCATGAAATATACTTCTTTGTAAGCATCATTACTGGTGAAGAAAAATAACTTTGGCTATCTTGAATGATGCCATCCTATAACATTTATTAGATCATATACTCAGTCTCACTCTTTTTTTCACATGGATACAAGTAAGGACTAATGTTAGGTGGTACACTTACGAGTTGTAAATTAATATCATGATCATGATCTTGATTCAGTGGAAGACCCTTAGGAATCTCTCAAAATGCCTTGGAATGATTGTTGATAACCATTTGGATATCCATTGGAGCAGAGGATATAGATGTTCAAAAATTTAGTGAGCACAATTGTCCAATTACACCACATTGTCTCTTTTTGAGTAATTTTGTCATTCTATTAGAGATTATCACTTTAAAGGGTTTCCCTTGGATACCTCTAAGCTCAGTTTCCTTGCGATATGAGGAAAATATCATTAAAGGATATTGAAAATTAAGGGCCATTGTTCCTAATGATTTTAACCATTGGACCCCTAACACAACATTAACACCACCCAATGCCCATTTGGATGGAAATCATGGGACTATCCAAAAAATGCTCCCCCATGTTGAACTTAATACTATGGAACTTCCCCCAAAAAATTATGGTAGTTGTTATCATTACTTGAAACTTTGGTTCTGGATATACAAAAAAATTGAGTTCTTTTGTTAATTTGTAATTGGTTAAATTATGGGTATTACCAAAATCAACCAATATTGTTACCTTTTTCTTTTTGATGTATCCTTGTGTCTTGAGGGTTTTTCTGGTATTGATGCCAACCATTGCATGAAAAGATATTGTTGGAGCAATATCTTCTAGATATGGATCTTGTGATGGTTCCAATTATTAATCTTCCTCCTCTTTACAATCTATGTAGAATAATTGCTTCTCACTACATTTATGCCCCTTACTGTACTTGAACATAGTTACCAATTTAACGAGAACTCTATAGATTTGTCATTTTGGGGGGGGTCAAGTTTTTTACCTGGTTTTTAAAAATGGTGCTACCAGTAGAAACCCCCTCCTTTTTTAGCTGTTTTTTTGATATTTTAAATTTTCTGACACACAAGGTTTCTACTTTTTTTTTAAATGCTTGTTTTTTCATTTATTTTCAAATTGTTGAATTTTGTTTTCCTTAATGATGTTTTTAATCATCAACAAAAGAATTAAAATTTATATAAAAAAACTTAAAAGCCAAAATTTAAACAAAAACAAGTTCATAAATATCTAAAAAAAATAATATTTTTATATTATCTATATATATATATATGTGTGGGAAGACAACCATGGGACCTGGGCTAGGCCTGCGAGGGCTGACACGATTCCTGACATCGCGCCAGCCCCCCTACGGGCATGGCCCAGGTCCTGAGGGCACGTTATATATTATAACATCTATGTTATATGTTTTTTTTTATTTGTAAATAATTTTATTGTTTTAATTTTATTTAAAAAAAAAAAAAAAAATTAGCTTAGGCAATATTAGTATTTTTGTCAAATATTTTTTTATTTTAGATGTTTTTTTTAATATTTTATTGAATTTTGTTTCTTTTTTATTTTATTTTAAGTTTGAAGGGATTTTTTGTTTTTCTTTTTAACCAAAAAAAAAACTTGTTTTTTTTAGATTATTGTTTTCTAGGGAAATTTTAAATTTTTTTCATTTCTTTTTAGTTTTTCTTTGTTTTTCACCATTTTGTTAAGTTTTTTTTGTTTTGTTTTTAAATTTGGATTTTGAATATATTTTTTTAAATGTGTTTTTGTCTTCATTAAAATAAAATGTATTTGTGAATATTTTCTCCTTTCTCTTTTTTTATTTTTTAATGTAAATTTAAGAAAAAAAAAGTTAGTGAATAAATTTTCAAGTGACCATTTAGTATCCAATTTTGGTTTTTTTATTTGTGTAGGGATTTGTTGTCAAGACCGCAGTTTCAATTAGGTCGTAATAGCTGCAATTTTAACATTTAAAAAAAAACATTTTTCTTTAGGTAGCGTCACATTTTTATTTAGGTGTTGATTTTAAGGTTTTCCTAAGCAACTATTTTATGTTTTAAGACCATGCTTGAAATAAATTGTAATTTTGACCTGGTTAGAAAAATTGGTGCTACTGGTAGCATCTCTTTTTTATTTGGGGGTTGATTTTAAAGTTCTTTTGAACAACCATTTGATCCTTTAAGCCCATGCTTGAAAAACATTGTATTTTGACCCAGTTACAAACAATGGTGCTACCCGTAGCACCACGTTTTGATTTGGGTGTTGATTTTAATGTTTGTTTGAGAAGCCATTTGATCCTTTAAGCCCATGCTTGAAAAAAGTTGTAATTTTGACTCAGTTACAAAAAATGGTTCTACCGGTAGCACCAATTTTTGATTTGAGGGTTGATTTTCATGTTTTTTATGCAAAAACATGGGTTTTAAGGGATAGAGTTCTCGTTTTGAGGTCACAGTTCTCATTAAGTTGGTAACTATGTTCTTGTTGTCACAATTGAAACATGGTTCCTTTTCTATTCTCTCATCCATTTGTTGAAGTGTCCACTTTTTTCGTTTAGGAGAGGGAACATGGTTCTATCTATAGTTATTAGTGGCCACCCTTCTAGTAGCCATATTTTTTTTTCCACTTTCCTTTCCATACTGAAATCCTTAGGTTTGAAGAGATGCACCTCATGTTGAATGTTCTCCTTTAAAGTTCCCATAAAGAGATCTAAAAAATTATCATTGGGATTGTTCTTTACTTTGAGACTGAGATTTTAGAATTGTTGAATTTTCTCTATAATTGGACCGTTTTTTCTGAAGATTTATCAATTGACTAAAGAATGCATTTCTCTTAATATCCACATAATTTGATATCAATTCATCTATAAAAATGGATCAACAGATAATATAATTTTTTTTCTTTCACATAGGCATTGATATCAAACAAATTGATAATTCTAAATACAAGGGTGCAATAGGTACCTTTTCTAATCCTAACATTTGGTGTAGATCAAAGAATTGCTCCATGTGGAATATCTATGTTATAGGATCTTTACCATCAAGCTTCCTCATAAAAGTCTTTGGAATGAAGTAGTTCCTTGGTCCTGCATTGAAACCTCGATGATGTGGATCTTTAAGTGATGAATAATCATGATTCTAGTACTCAATCTTTATTTCCTCTACAGTTTCATGATTTCCTTGCAATTTGATATCTCCTTTAGGGAGTCTCTCATCTAGAGCATGCAATATTATGGAGGACATGGAATTTTTCAATTCATCCATTTTATTTTGCATTTGATCCATATTTTCATCCATTTTATTGTTGATATATGCACCATTTCATTCATGTTCTTTTACGTATCTTTCCTATTTTCATCTATCTTATTTTCCTTCTCCTCCATTTTCTTTTCCATCTTTCCAATTTCGTTAAAAAATTCTTCTCTTTATTCTCGAGTCATGGTTGAGCTCTCTAGAGGTTTAGTTGGTGAAGTAAATTTTGGAGGACCCTCTAGAGCCACGTGAGAAAATAATAAGCCTCCTCTTTTTTCTCCTTTTCACAAATTTTGATTCACTAAAAATATATCTTCCAATAAAAAGTTACACCAATTGTAAGTTACATACCTTTGAAACCCTTAATTTAGAGTATGATTGGATGAATGACATTTGTCCTGATATATCTCTAAAATTTGAACCCTTCTAGGTTTTAAATTTAGTCATATAGTAATCTCATATGACTTCTTAAACTCATAAAAGTTTTACAGTTTGAACCTTTATTGATAAAAATTTATAGAAAAAATACAAAAATGTCTTGTTTAAGACTAATTTTTGGATTAGTCACAATTATTTTCTTAAATGGACTATATATCCAAACATATAGATAAATGTAGTCCAAAATGTGAACCACCTATACTAGGATATGTCTCCACTGTCTCCACAAAATCGCACTATCTGAAACCTCCCAGAAACAAAGTTATAGAAAAAATACCAAGATGACTCATTTAAAATTGAGTTCAGGATGAGTCAACAACCCTATCTTGCATAGGATATATCTACGAAAGTATAATGAACAAGAACCTAAAATTCTTACCATAGGTATATTGATATGTCTTATATATAATTTCCAAATTTTTGTATCTGAAATAGCCCAAAAAAAAATTTATATAGAAAATTCCAAGATGACTTGCTTGAAGAATCAAAACCCTGGGATTGATGCTCTGATACCAAATTTTATGATCCAATTCCTTAAAAAATGATAAAAAAGTCAATGAATAAAGTCCACTTCGAGGGGGAAACCTCATTTTACAATATATACAATTCATAATACAATATGAGAAGAGACAAAATGCCCTTTAGGTTAGATCTCCTTGGTATATATATATATATATATATATATATATATATATGAGACAAATGATACAATTGTAATGAAAGGGTGCAATGAAGGGTTCTATATGACATACAAATATAACATTAGAAATGTAATACTGCAATATAGAAGGCTTAATAAGGGGTTTTATACATAACATGGAGATTTTTCTAGGGCTTAACATAAAATACATGACGTATGCCATGGTGGTGGAATATGTAATGAAATTAGTGGTTGGTACATCTTCTGACAAGGGAATAGGACCAACTTATAGGTGGATAGTATGAGTGTTGGCCAAAATTTGTTGCATTAAAGAAACAAATTATCATTGCTTTTTGAAACTAGAATAGAAATGTTGAATTCACTAATCATGAAAGGATTTTTTTCATTAAATTTAATTACATATACAATAGTTCAATCCATTATTCTAGTAAAAATATGCTGCTAGGAGTATTGATTTTGGTAAGATGTAAATATAGCTTTGTGGACTTCTTTATACTATGACTTATTGTAAAATAAGGATCAAGATGATGAAGAATAACCTCATTGATGTTCCCTATGCAGGGGGGTCAACCTAGTGATAAGAAGTGTGGAGGATTAATTAATTAGTTCTCAAATCAAATAACATTAAATATAGTTCAAAAAGATATGGATGTTTTCCTAATATTTATGGTAGTGGATATTTATTGTAGTGGATGACCGATGTGCAAGTTGAAGGACCATACAAGTCATGGATATGTAATAGTGGCCTCTTTTGTAATGTTTTCCTCTCCCATAGATTATTTTACGATATGAACCTACAACCATGTTCAACAAATGTTAAACAAAGTAACCATAAATAATTAAATAGTTTAAAATTCATATTTATTGATTAAAAAAAATCTAATTACATACATTAGAATTACTTAATAAAGATAAAGAGAAAAAGACATATGTATAGCTCCATGATCTATAAAACTACATCATTTTCCTTTTTTCATGAGAAACAATTGATTATTGTGTGTGTGTTTGTGTGTGTATGTGTGTGTGCGTGTGTGTACATGTCCCAATGCATGTGTCTGTTGAAAGAGAAAAAGAGGGAGAGTAATTTACATTCCATTGTTTATAAATGAAAATTTATAATTCATCATCAGATCATAAAACATTTTGTATATAAAAAATTTCAAATACACAATAAAATCAAACTTGAATAAAAAGCAATGAATGTCACTAATCAATATTAGGTTGGGAATTACAATACATTTTATATCAAATAGTTTTATGTGTATGAACGGAAAAAAAAGAATATAGAAATCATACACATGAAGTATTCTGAAGTATTCTTACATTGTAGCACAACATATCATTCACTAACCCACATACATATAAATTATGCTAATTGAACAACTACAAATTTTAATGTAGATGAAATAAAAGAAGAAAAACACACATTTTTACAAGATTTAATAGGTATCATGTTATGTTATTGATGAGTTTATAGTCTATTCAAAGTATGGCTTATCTATATATCTTCCCATGAACTTATTTTTATCATTTCACAAACCACAATCAGATTTCTATAATGCTCCTCAATCACACAATTGTGATTTTTGTTCATGGTCTCTAGATGTGAGCTATTTTTAAATCGCATAACATTTCTTAAAATTTTTGTTATTCCATAAATATAAAAATATGATCCTTTGTTTTGATAATTTTCTTTTCTACTACTATGATTTACCTAAATTACATACATTCACACAATCTCCACAAATCTGTTCCATATAATGGAATCTCTATATTTATACAATGGACTGACATAGTCCATGAGATCAACCATCCTAACCCATATATACATGGACTGACATAGTCCATGAGATCAACCATCCTAACCCATATATACAGCATGGAGAAATGTGACATGTGTGCCTATTAAATACAAATTTGGTGTCCAAATTAAGGTATGGGTGGGGTTCCACTTCTTCACAAGACATTTGAAGTGCATTGGCAGCTCCATATCGCTCTTTATCTCATTGATGTAATATCATTTCCCTCATTGGCTATGGAAATAGTTTGTACTTCTTTCAAAAATTTCCCCGGTAATATGCCTCTAGTTATCTCATCGGTCCTCATTCCCCTCTCCTTACATCACATTAATTATATATTCTATGGTATTACGTAAATAATCTACCACAATATTTTCAAAATCACAAGGTTATAATAATCAAAGCATTAGGAACCCACTTTGTTTCACTATAGTGCATGAGTCATGATCAACATTGTACATCATTATTGCATTTGCAATGATCTAGTTGGAAAAATTCAATATACATTCAAAATATGGGAGAAGGTAATCTTATCCTACTTCTATACATGGCATATCACTAGTTAAAAATACATGGAAGAATTTTATCCGTGGAAGGAAAATATAAGAAATAATTAAATTAAAAGCTTGTAATAATCCAAGAATGACAACCATACATTTTATTTTATTTGATTTCATTGCATTCATTATGATTAATATTTTTACATGGATATTTCATTTGAAATGATTTCATTAGAAAAATTTGAATTAATTGACATAGCCTTGTCATGATTTTTTCATATTGCACTGGTGTTAATGTTGAAACGAATTTATTGGTATGATCAATATTTTTACATGGATATTTCATTTGAAATGATTTCATTAGAAAAATCAGAAAAATTTACATAATAATGTTGAAACGAATTTATCATTAGTATGATCAATATTTTTACATGGATATTTCCTTTGAAATGATTTCATTAGAAAAATCAGAAAAATTTACATAACATTGTCATGATCTTTTCATATTGCACTGATGTTAATGTTGAAAGGAATTTATCATTGGTGTTGTGACAATTCTTAGCTCAAGGATTAGGTGCCTAAGGATATTATGAGGGATAGATAGATTTATTCCTAAGATACTACTTTAGACAATGATTTCATATTAGAGTGACCTATAATAATTGTTATAATTAGGTAATGGTGTGGTCTTATGATGCAATGATGTAGTCACAGTGATTCAATGATGCAGTTTGATTTATCACTCCATTTAAGATTTCTCTGGCCGGTCAAACAATCATTAAATGAATATTTTATTAACGATTGTGAAGTAATGAATAATTTGTTAAGAATTGTGAAGTACATTAGTGTCGTTGGGTATACTGATCAATGTATAACTATTTAAAGAATAAAGGAAATTCAATAAATAGTTAGGAGAATTCAATCCAATTTTAACATAAGTTGTATGAATTATTAAAAGGTCAATCTATTAAGTTCACGAGTTAAAGTTGGTAACCACAGGTGTTTAAAAGCATAATGTCATTGTTTATTTCAAGTCATGGCAGTGATAGCAACCTTTGTTTAATATTAAATAAAAAAGTAACAATCATCTAATATGGTTAGTTAAAACCTATATCAATAAAGATATAAGTTCCTATATAAATATTCAAATATTCATCCAACTTAAGATAAAGATTTATTATTTTTTCCTTTGATTTTGTTGACACAAAATTGTCCATCATCAAATTCTAGAAGATAATGCTTAATTATCCTCCTCTTCATTTGAGATAATAAACTCCTCTATTTTATGGCTTATCTACCGATGTTGAGTTTTGTGTTTGATTATTAAATTCTAAGTCGTAAATACAATTCTAGTTTAAAAGGAAAAGCAAGCATAATATTAAAAACACCTAGCTAGAATTTTAAGAATAAAGAGAAAATATGAAACCAGTAGCTATGTTTAACATTAATATAAAATAACATATTACTTTTTATTAATACAAATAAATATCCAAATAATTAGTAAGGAAATGAGGTAAATCTATATTTGATTTAATGATTATAGTCTCACATATATAGGTGAACAACCATTGGAAAAAAACATTGACAATAAATCACGAATGCATAAGAAAATTCTATAGTATAAGTAAACTTTATTCCAGTCATTATACCATGTGAAAGTAGAGGAAAATCACGAATGCATAAGAAAATTCTATAGCATAAGTAAACATTATTCCAGTCATTATACCATGTGAAAGTAGAGGAAGGGTCACTTACAATAACAAATACCACAACAAATATTCAAAATTTAGCCACTTTTGGCTTCTCAATTAACTTGAAATCAATTTACACTGTTAGGGAAAAAAAAGTCATTATACCATGTGAAAGTAGAGGAAAGGTCACTTACAATAACAAATACCAGAACAAATATTCAAAATTTAGCCACTTTTGGCTTCTCAATTAACTTGAAATCAATTTACACTGTTAGGGAAAAAAAACATATTCTCTTTTAAAGTCATTCTATCTTTTAAACTCATCCTATTTATACAAAAACGATATGACTATATCATTTTGGGAAAATGATGCTAATTGAGATGACATGCCTATTTATACAAAAAGGATATGACTATATCATTTTGGGAAAATGATGTTAATTGAGAGAAGACTTGACATCAACAATTCTTTGATCTATCTTTTTTTCAAATTTTATTTATTTATTTGGATATGTATTCAACATAACTTTTCATGCATTCTTTATTGATGCCTAGAAGTGATCAAGGTGGACATTGTTGGTCACCCACCTCTTCCACTTAATTAACACAATTCTCCATCTTGGTAGTTTTTTTATTTATAGTTTTTCAGGTCCTAAACTTCTAGGGCTGTTTTGAGGCTTTAAACAATGTTTTGTTAGCCATTCAAAGGCCCGGGGTGGCAATGGCCTGCCCTAGCTTGCCAATAATTTTACTTCTCGGTTATATATTTCCAATGAGCTAGTGTTCTCCCAAAACATAGATTGCATGTAAACTTTGTGCCCCTGGGAAGTTGATGTATCAACTAGCCATCTCGGCGCCCGCGATCCTTTTGGCTCTTCATTTCCTAGAGTTAGATTTTTTGATATTTAGTATTTTTTCCTCTTAGGGTTCAACAATTTATGTTAAAATTTCATATTGGCCTCTTGGAATGTCTTCTTGTGAATGAACATAGCTGACACCTCTCTCTTTAGAGATAAGCTACCAATATTCTAGCTACTTTTTATTTCTTTTCATTTTACATTATTTTCCTATTTCATTAATTAATACAAAATGGGGTTTACTATATTATTGTTCTCTCTACAATATTTTTTTGTGTGTGTTTCAATTCATATTCCCACCCTTCATTTCATTCTCTATACAATCCAGATTAGTGGTACTAGAGCAATATTCTCTTTTTTGTTTTAGGTTATAGAGAGTTGGGTCTCGAGTTAATTTCACTTGGGGAAGACCAGTCTATCTGGTCCAAGATATGTCCCATGGGGGAATAAAGAGATATGATGGAACAATAGTTCCTTTCAATTTGTTGCTTGAGGAATTCCTTATGTAACATAGGAACAAGATGATGAACAATTTCACCTAGATCCTTTTATGATTACCAATGGTGGCCAAGGCACCTTCAAGAAGTACCCATTTCGGAGGCATGATATCATTCAAAGTACAAGTTAACTTTGATATTACTTTATTTGAAGTCCATATAGATGCATATGTTTTGGAGAAATGGTTAAATTTGTTAGAGGGTTATTACTCTGTTTAAAAATGTTCAGACATTGAAAATATTACCTTTGCACTTCTTAAAGCTCTTCCCCATGCCAAATATTGGTGGGAAAGTTACTAGGATATGCATAACGAAGACGGGTCTAAAAAATTTAGGATAGAACCCACTTGGGTGGCCTTTGTTGATGCCATCAAAGATGAATTCTACTATGTTGGAAACTATGATGACCAATACATGAGATGGACAACTCTGTGTTAAGAGAGAGATCAGATAGTGTTAGAGTACACTAATATATTCCAAACCTTGCACTCAAATCTAGGTATGAAGGAATCTGAGTGACACCAGTTTTTGTAGTAATGCAATGGACTGCATAGGAAAATCAAAACCGAGATGAATTTCTTGGACATCTTCTCAATGGGAGTTTCTTATTGATACTCTATTAAAATTGAGGAAAAATTTAAGTAGAGGAATAAGAGGGAGTTTGGGTATGAAAATCCACCATAATATAAGCATGGTAAAGGTGTTCCTAACTCACAAAAAAATTACAAATTAAGGAGAGACAACCTCAATAGAAGCATTCCAAGCCACATGAAAATAAGGGTAATGGGAAGTTGAAGGAAACTGGAAAGTGTTGGGAGTTCCACAAAACCCCCTAGAAAAACACTCATGAATGTCTCTTGAAACAATAATTGTTGGAAAAGATGAAAGAAAAATAATAAGACTCTAGCTCACACTTTAATTCAGAGTAGGATAAGGAAAATAATATCATTGATATAGAACCTCATGTTACCATTTCAATTAAAAAGATCCAACTAGAAGAGTCAGAGGATTTTGAGGAGAGGGAGATCCTCTTACATTCATAAATGTGGGTGATGGGGACTCCACTACATTTCATTGTGACAAAGGTATCCAAAATAACCTGATATCGACCATGGCTATTGAGAGATTGACTCTACTGACAACACCAAACCCCTAACCGTACACCATTAGTTGGTTGAACTAGGGATGAGACTTCTACATTAACCAACAAAACCACCTATTGTATGACTTTGATCCCTTCAAATATGAGGTACTGTGTGATGTTTCCCCACTTGAAGTTTGTGATGTTCTTTTAGGACAACCCTATATGTGGAAATGTTATGCTATTTATGATTCAAGGCCTTGTGTCATTGTTAGTTTGGGAGGCTATTTCTATAGGGTAACATAAGTTGTCCCAACTATTGCAATTTCCTTCATCTTGGAAAAGAAGTGCCAAAAGGTAATTTCTTTTACCGAAAAATTTATCCTTTTCATGGTTTGATTGAGAGGTGAGTGGAAGGTCACTGTAACTTCCATTGTCTCAACATGAGGTCTCTCTACATAGAAGAATAAGGTGTACACGATTGTAGAGGAATACAAATATATCTTTGCTTCACTTGTGGGGGTTCCTCTACATAGTCATACATTTAATTGAATTGATACATGGTGCTCCTTTACTTAATGGCTTAATATATAGATACACTCTTCCAGAGAATGAGGAAATAAAATTTCAATTTCATGAGCTCATCCAAAAAGTCCACATTCAACCGAGATCCTCACCTTGTGGGAGTCCAATTGTATTGGTGCTAAAGAAGGATGTGACATGGTGAGTCTATACTGATTACAAATCCCTAAAAAAATAACTATTAAGAACTAATATCCTATCACCCAGATTGACGATCTTCTTGATCTGCTTAGGGGTTCCAAGTTCTTTAGTAATATTGATCTAAATTCATGCTACCACCATGTCCCAATTGAACAAACTGATGTATGGAAGACTACCTTTAAGTATAAAGAAGGCATTTTTGAGTTTTTGTTCATTTCTTTTGTCTTTACTAATTCTCTAGAAACATTTATGAGGATTATGGATGATATATTGTAGTCATTCAAAAAAAACAATTGGTCAAATATTTGTATGACATTCTTATCTTCAACCAAAATTGGGTAGAACATTTGCAATGCATTCAATATATCTTGATCACTCTATGAAAACAAAATTTATATGTCAATATAGATAATTTCTCATTTTGAATGCAGAGAATTCAATATCTAGGATACATCGTGGATTAACATGGGGTGCATGTGGACCCAACCAAGATACAAGTCATTCATGATTATCTATCCATAATGACTCTAATAGAGCTCCGTAGATTCTTGGGACTTGTCAACTTATACCATAGGTTTATGTTGGGGTTCTCTCATATTTTTTATCCCTTAAGTCAAGTTACCAAGGGTCGAGCTAAATCCAAGTTTTCTTGCTCTGAATCACAACATAAAGCATTCAAGGATATGAAAAAACACCTCTTCTTAGCACCGGTCCTGACTCTACTATACCTACAATAGCCATTCAAGATTGAGACAAATTCATTTGACTATGTTATTAGTGTAGTCGTTAGTCAACATGGACATTCAATGGCCTATATCAAATATACACTCTCTAATACTTTACAAAAGTATCACACCTATGACAAGGACATGTGCACCATTGTCTAGGCATGATAATAATGTGAGCATTGTATTATGGGAAAGGAAAATATAATCCAAATTGATCAAAATCATTTTCAATTCATGTAGATAGAAGGAAAGTTATATAATGATCGTCATCATAAGTGGTCCACGTACTTCCAACAATTCCACCTGAACATTAAGTACAAGAAAAGTAGCACAATTCATGTTGCATACTACCTCAATTAACCCTTAGTTATGGTGCTAACCACACTTCTTAACTCCCGTGAGAATGAGACCTCTAGGTGGACCTAATTGCATGACAACAACCTTGAATTGTTTTCTACATATAAGACATTGAGTGTAGGTAAACAAGTTCTAAAATTTCACCTCCAGGATATATTTTTGTGCTATGTGGGACATCTTTGTGTTCCTTCAAGAGAGTGTGCAAAGATAATTTGGGAGGAAAATTATAGTTGGGTTTCAGGGAAATTTGGTGTGGAGAAGACATTAGTAGTACATTAGAATTATTTATATCATCCATAACTCCAATAGGATGTCAGCAGGTATATCAAATATTGTGCTATATGTGCCATTTCTAAACCTGGGATTAAGAAGTTGGGGATGTACACTCCTCTACCTACCCTTGATATTCCCTGAGAGTTAGTCTCCAATGTTTCTAACACTGTGGACTCATTATGGATTGATTTTCATTGAGATTTATTTCTAAAATAGGGTGGTGTGTTCCCTTTCCTCCTATGCTCCATTTTTCCCCTCTTCTTATCATCCCAAGCCTTATGGAAGTTTGGTATTCCTCTATGCTGATAATAGATTCAATTGGATCTCCTTATTGCTTCATCCATTGTATTGGGATAATCATACTATATCTTGTCACTAAACATTGATGGAAACCTGCTCATAAACCTTTGAACCTTGACTTGTTCATATTTGATGAATTCAACTTACTTCAATAGTTCCAAGAATCTTCTTTCATATTCATCCATAGTCATGATTCCAAGCTTGAGTTCAAATAAATACTTCATATTTCTATCATATTGATGCTTGGTCAAGTATTTCTTATAAAAATACTTCTTGAATTTTTTCCAAGTGATCTTATTATCATCAATGTGTTGTACTTGCACAAGTTGGTCCCACCACATTGATGCTTTTCCTTTCAGCTGATAAATGAAAATTATTCCTTCTTCTTTTGAGGAATAATTATGCAATTGAAAGTATCTTCTTATCCCCAATATCCAAGGCTCTTCATCTTCATATTTCCTATGTTCACCATCAAAGGTAGGAGGTTTAATCCTATTCATTTCTCCTTGTAATTCATCCACCCCCGACCTCCTCTTATGCTTTCTAACTTGTGATATACTTGGACTGTTATATGCCCTTTTAGTTGAATTCCTTGGTGAGTGATGATGATTCTTATCCACACTTCTGGATTCTCTTCTTTGATCGTGAGATATATGCCTCCTTGAATTTCTTGATTTTGTCTTATTATCCTTTTTCTTCTCTATTCTATCCAATCTCTGCAACATATTGATGTTGAAGCTATGTTGATACTCTTTATCCTTCAGAATCATTTAATTGTCATCATGATAAATTTGCACAACTCTTTTCATAATCTTTATAGTCTCCACTAAATTCATTCTCCCCTCTCTACCTTTTCCATGCCCATTGGATTACTTCCATGTAGCACCCATGATCATACCAAATACTGTGATTTCCTCTTCATAGTTGTAAGGTATATATGCATATTCCATGCCTTTGATATATGATATTTCTACTGAATTCTACTTGGTTCATAAAAATATGCATGAAACATGATTTGTATGAATACAATGATTTAACAAATCTATCATTTTATGCAACATTCTGTTCTTCAAAATTTCACTAGAAATATTTTTTTTTATTTTTTTTTTATGAATTCTTAATATCTATTTTAAATTATTGAGTGAATACATGGAATCCGTTGTCCACGAATTATCATGAGTAATTCTCGTGTCCCCTTCAAAATATTTGAGCATCAAGATTATTAATGACATGAAAGGGAAGAGAAATTTGTTAGCTCAAGCATCATAGCTTCGATGCTCAACCACTATTCGATTATCTTTGAATTACGTCTTGACAGTTGGTCCATTATCTTGGCCATTGAATGCTCCACACAATTGTAATACTCAACAATCGTCCAATTTGGATTTTCATTCATTCTCCTTCATTAAAACATCTTGTTCAAACTTAACCATTTCTTTTGTTTTATTATCTTAGTAGAAGTCTTAACACTTAGCCACGTTTTTTTTTTGCACTTCAGCGCAGGCTTGGATGATCCCATATTTATTTTAATCTTAGAAATTTTTCCACCTGTCCACCTAACCATTCCTTAGGACTTAGAAAAATCTTGAAATGTCATCGTGATCCACACTGTATTATACCTCTTCTCCCCATACCCTTCACACCCGTGGAGTCTTGGTACTTAGTTATATTTTCAAAGTCCACCATGGGCTATAGGGTCCTTGAGTTGGTTTGATTTCTTGTCCACACCTCTAATTCTCTCTACACTTTGCGATAGATTAACATTTAGACAAATTCGAAGATCTTAATGTGGGTTTGTGAGACTGACAACTAGCATACCACGTGGCTCCACATCATCTACCAATTGTCATTCCATCCACTTTGTACCTACCAACATGTAAATACAAATCATTCTTTTTCCTCGTCAATTGTCACATGGCCTCCACATCATACTGACATCCTTGTACAAAAAAATACTCAAATTTCTTCGATTTTTGACAAGTTCTAGATTCAAAATTTATTCCCAATTTCTCTCATATATTGGAAAAATATGCAATGATTCCTCTGTGGCTGCATTATGCCTCGAAATTCAGCCATCTACAAGCCTAATTTTTTGTGGATTACCATTTAATATTTAAGTGTTTTTAATTATTGGTTCGTTTCTTACATTACTCACAAATATTTCCAAGAAGTTCCACTACATATTTGGGACTTTTGCCCAATTTTTATCAGGGTGTTCTGGAATTTCCAAAAATTTGGCCAATTGCAGGCTTGATTCTAGAGAAATATTTTATTTTATTTATTTTTAATTCTAGGAGTGAATTCCTCGAATTCCCCATGAAATTCATTATAAATTTGCACATATATATATTTTTAATTATCATCATTGTAAATTTTCACATCTCTTTTCAAACATTTCATAGACATTCTCTAAAATCCAATCTTCTACAACTTATATCTCTAGTGCTCTTGTTGTTGGCCCATGCAGGCTCAATATTGAACCTGTGGCTCTGGTACCATAATGTAATACCCCCAACCCCAATCTGGTCCATGACACACAAAACTTTGACTTTTGTCATGACCAAGTTTATGATTTACTTTGAATTTATTCCTTTACGACTTTGATATATTAAGATAATAATTCTTACCATAAACAAGTATGAAATATCTCATATATCATCTCATTAACTTAAATTCCTTGCATATGAATACCATCTATGTAATGTAGTTCTAACAACATGTATAGACCATGTAAACATATATACAGTTACAGTAACATATCTAATACATTACACACAATCAACAATATGCAATTACACATATTTGAATTTTATGTAAATCACCAATTGTGTGTAGACCTTAGACATTCCTCCTAGCCATTGAATCTTCTACTCATAAAATTTTAATATAAGGTCACCCCCAACATGACATTAGAAATCCATGAGGGAAGGATTCCTAGGCTAGACTAAGGTCACTACTCAATAATTAATCGCAGGTCAAGGTGCCAACTATTGCAACTAGCCTATAGACTCTCATTTCCCACATTCATGTTCTAGCTTAGGAATTGTTACCCTTCTCTACTCAATAGTCCTTTGGCTACCCCACTTCCCTTCCAGGGATTCAACAATAGGTTGGATATAAAGTCTTAGATCTTTGCAACTATTTCCCAGTGCACCTACAAACAATCTTCAACAGTTCTCTCACAAGAGAGAGACTACCCACGAGCCTCAAAACCCACTTCTTCGGTGTACATGGGTCGGATAACCCACCTTTTCACTTCCATATATTGGCTCTCTTGTTATCAAAAACTCCCTAATATTTCCCTATGTAGGTACGATAATTCCAATTATGTAAGGTACAAATGACAAGGTTCTTCTCTTCTAACAACCAGGGAAAAAAGTAATAACAGTTTTGATGATGATGATCGTGCATCAGAATGGTCATGGATAAATATGGTAGAAACAATATGGAAGATAAAAAGTCCCCAAAACACAATAAGTCTCATGATATATCTGCATGTCTCCCAACTGGACACTTGTCTTCATGAAGCTTCGTGAGCTCTAGTTGTATATGTTCCCCAACTCTTGGAACTTTGATGAATACATATCAGGATTTGGACTTTATAAAATATTAAAACAATCTTTCCATGACTTAATACCCCTTTTCTTAGCTCCTCATCTTATATTGTTATCCCCCTTTCCTTATAGTGGAGTTCTTAGTTCCCCATACTCTTTCGTCTAATTGGTTTGCAACAACGATGTAATTTATTATTAATATGAGTGATACATATTACAAGGATATTGTAATCATATGGGAACTCTGGCCACCAAACATATGTACATTGGCACTTAGGCCCAAAATATCTTGTATCAACAACCTACATGTACAATTACATCTCGAGGTTTGTCCTAAGGGAACTATAGGAAAAGTCATTAAATAAAAAGAAAAACAAGAACTAGAGAGTACAAAAAAACTCCTTAGTATGGTCGCCAAAATAAATGTTGATGCAAGGAATAGAAAATCCTTACTCATACATTTTCAAATCTCCTCAATCTAGGTGATATCGACAAGATTATAACCCTAGGTTTATATCCTGTCAAAAATATCGATCAAACCTCATGAAATATGGTTTTTGGATATGGTGCTATTTTATAAATATGTAATTTTTATGTATTTTACTCAAACAAATCCAACGTAAAGTAAAAGAATGTTCTTGTAAAGTGGATAAATTTACCAAAAACAGGTAGATAAGAAAAAACATATAAAAAATATGAAAATTAGTAGATAAAAAGTCTCGTAAGTGAGAAGAAATCAATAAATGTTCATATTAATATCAATTTGAGTTACAATTGAGAATATATCTTCAATCCCTTGAGAGGACTTGGACCAATGTAATTATTCAAACTCCAATATGTAATTTGACTCATACATGGACATCTAATGTCAAATGTAGACTAGGATAGAAAACTAGTCTGGATCAATCCAAGTTACATGTGCATCATTGTTTTGAATTTTTCAAAACTAACATTAATTAGCATTGAATGACTTCATAACTTCCAACTAAAACCAAACATAGATTCAATTAAATGAATGACCTTGTAGCACATCACCAGTGAATGCTTCCTACTCTTTTTTTCCACCTTTGGAATAACCCTATAATTAACAAGAAAATTAAACTCTAATGTAAACTTAGTATGGAATGAATAGATGATAATCTCTCTTAAGGCTAAAGCATACCTTATCAATGTTTTGCTTCTCTATTTTCTCATGCCTTTCTTTGTCTTCCTCTCCTTATTTTATATATTTATCAAGTAGTTGGGTAGTTCAACTACATCTTGTTTAAAAAGGTTAATTACTTAATTTAAGAGAAGAAAAAAATATTTATTATAAGGGTAATACATATTTAAATAATAGGTGGGGTCCCACTAGGTCTTCTCTCCTTCATTTCCAAATATTTCCTTGTAACTCCAAAAAAATGATTTAACACTATATATATATATATATATATATATATATATATATATATATATATATATATATATATATATATATATATATATAATTTACCAAATCAACAAACACATGTATCCCCAAAAATACCAAAATGATATGATATTTAAAGTTTCCAAAAATAATATCATATGCTTGTTGTTTGTCCCAAATAATGTATCAAGTGTCTGAAATAGAAACGTCATGATACAAATTAAAAAAGTTAGGGGTATTTCTTTTTTTAAAAAACTTCTCTTTTTTTTCTACCTTCTAACACATCTAGTCTAAGATTGATAACTTCTTCATAATAAGAATTTTTCTCATCTGTCTTAACTATTTCAGGGTGCATTTCATTGAAGGTAATTTCTCATTTTCCACTATCTTTTGTTGTTTAGAATGTATATAAGAGTATTGGGATGCCTAGGTGCTAGGAGAGGTAACATGTTTCTTTCCTTTATGGATCTAGAGGTCATGGGGAGGCACTCTATAATATTTAGGAGGAGAATCGTCCATGGAGGAAATTGATGAAATAAGTGTTGTTGTATGAACTGGAGGAGGAGGAGGATTATCATGCCACTGAGAAACACCATAAGAATAATTTATAGGGATTTATCCCAACCATTACTGACAGGATGGACAGGGGGATTAGGAAAGTCAATAATGTAGGGGTGTGGCTACAAAGGTGCATTAGGAGGAGTTGGGGGTTGAGGGAAGGTAGGTTTTCCACCAAGGCTCAAGGAAACGGTTTGTACTAATTGATTAAATTAATCTAAATTGGAATCAAAGTGAATGGAAAATACCATTCTCTTGTGCCTCCCTTGTTATAAAAATACATGTGGCATTCTGTCTCTTCTCCCTGTATTTCCTCCTCTATTACTTCCGTTGTTGAAAAAGCCCATCTAATTTCCATTATCAATTCTATTAGTACAAAATCCTTAGAGTAAAATACATGACACATAATAGTAAGCATTCATTACAAAAAAAATTAAATATTATTTAGCTATGGATCTGAGTATAGCACAATAATTCAAGCATAAAAGGGAGAAATGGAATGGGAATAGTGCATGACAGGGAAGAAAATCCAAAAATCAACAAACACCCATATTTTCATTTCAACCTTTTAAAAATATCAATTTTATATTTCTTTAAAACTTTTGTGTGAACAATATACATCTCTTTTAAACATATGAAGAAGGGAGTGCATGTAAATGAAAATATATATGTCTGGGACAAATGGTAGAGGGGTGTATCTTGCGAAAAAGTGACATATAATGAAAGGAATGAATGAAATGTTATGTTTAACATTTAAGCTCAGTCAACATTCTTGTACATCTCTTTTAGACTTATACACTTTTCCATTACATAACTAATATATATTTTTCAATCAACATGGAACTTTTAAAAGAAAATTTCCAAACCATTTATGTCAATCATTATGTTCTCAAACTATTATCTTCACCATATATCAAATACCAAAATTTGTATATGAATAGAGTTTACAACAACCCAATTATCATTCCCACTCGAAAAATGCCAAGCTATCCAAGTAAACCATACATTATCAAGATATTTCGGAGGAATATGAAAGCCATAAATATGAATTTGTAATAGTGCTAACAAACACTCTTAAAATGCTTCTTTGTATACTTTTCTGTGTATAAGAAATTCAACATATCCTTTAATTACATAAACATGGGAAACAAATCATGGAAATGGAAATTTAAATGACTCGGATAAAAGGGAAATAAATTTATGAAAAATTATATATGTAGTTAGGGGAAAATGTAAATTTTATGGAAGAGCAAAATTTTAATGTAGTTGACATGTCCTTGAATTTTTTTTCCTTTGTCAAACCAATTATTCTTTGACTGGGCTTGACTCAAAATCTACATCAGACTTAAACATCAGAGCGTTGCATAAATGGAAAACCAAAAACCACCATACAACTTAACGAATACCAATTACTTTGGTATACCACTTTGTTGACGGGCGAAATTGACCGTCCGTCAACTGGGAGAGTGGAACCGGTCCGGGGTTGTCTAAATAACCCAAGCCGTTTGGAATGGACCACCCTGACGAGTTTAACGGCCTCGTTGGCCGCTCTAAGGTCTTCTATGAAAACCAAAGAGAGAAATGATCTGAGCTAATAAATCTAACTAGAGGTGAATAGAACAAACTAAACTATAACTAAATACAAGAAACTAACTAAATAGAGGAAACTAGAAACTAATAAAACAAAGAAAATGAACTAATACACTAAATACTAATTACTCTATACAATATACTACTTACTATTGTAATAAATCAAATCAACTATCTAATTATCAGATATAATATTTCTTATTCACAAATGTACACTATGAACAACCTACAGATTTGATTAAAACCTGCAAAACTCATGTGTTTGCTGCCCTAAGACAACCAAGAATCTCTTTTTGATTTTTATATTTTATGAAAAAGAAATAAAAACTACTGAAATTAAACAATCTAATATATTTACTGAAATCAAACAATCTAATATAAATTTAATTAAACTTATATCTATATTACACTACTTAATAAAAACAATAAACCATGTACTAGTTGACCTAGAAACGCTCCAAGTCTGCCTTGTGTAAGATGACTTCTTAAGCTGATTGGAGGAAGAAATTCACACCATTTAGTCCTTAATATTTTCGTAAATGATCAGCTATGCTGCTCCTTGAAGTGTTTTATAGGACAAACAAGACATAAAAGAAAATCATAGCAATATTCTAATGATAAATCTCTACAATAAGGGAAACCTATTATGCAGAAAACTTATATGTAACAATTCAATTTATGAAGAAGACAAAGCTATCATTCATAGAATGAATTAATAATTGTTATGTCTTTAATCTATTTGGAAGAAACAAGATATAGATAACATTAATAAAATTATATCATTTGAATTTGATTTAGATAGCTAAAGTAATCATAAACCATAAACAAAGTGATATACAAAACTTGAAACAAAGTGTTGATATATTGAAAAGCAAAAGCTATGACAAAACATCAATTCTGCTCTAGTCTGTAACAGAATTCTATATCCTTCTTCTCCCACAACTGAGGATGACCATTATTACAAAAACCCTAGGTTTATATAGGTTTCTCACAAGGTAAAACATCCTTGTGAATAATAGCGAATTGTTTTACTTAATCTGGGGAAAATCCCAAAATCACCTAAACTAAGGAAATAAAATGCAAGTAGAATCTGTAAAGCATCCCCTAACTGCTCATCATATATATTGCCAATTCGAATTTGCCTGCAATAGAACACAAAGATCAAATTAGAAGGATATTTTATTAAGAAAACAATAAAAAATTGACTCCATAGACTTAGCTACAGAATCATCTGATTCTGTAGATAGTCTAAAATAGCATATGGAATCAGATAGCAATCAAATAAAATCTTAAAAGAAATCAAATCCAATTTTAATTTTATTTTCATCATCAAAACGAATTACTAATAATTCAAGTGAAATTATCATTTAGATTAAACCAAATCAAAATAAATGTAATCGAAACAGAGTAAGGAATGCTCTGTTTTAAGTCACCATAAAACATGGTCAAACTTTGGCAAGCCTGTTTTTGAATTAAACGAAATTAAGCAGTGAATCGAAACATGTGAGATACGATATAATCGTAATCAAAACAATCATAACTATAATCTATATCATTGAACACAAAATATATGTCACAGCTGTAGCAATATTTCATGTCGTTTCAATCAACAGGCTGTAGAAATTAAGCACAAGATTCATTCTGTTGTGATCACATACGAGAAGGTTGTTACGATATACATCAAAACAAAACATGTGTAACAGTATTGACCAAAACCACCGTAGATTTCATTTGCTGGGTGTGACATAGTCAAGATTGACCAACAACAATGATAACCATAAGTTGGGCGATAAGCGCATAAAATCGGGTCTGAGCCAATTATAGAGCATGATCATTTTGTTTTACAAATTCATTCGTAACTGAAAATACGTTGTCATTCTAATTCACAAAAGAACAAGGTTGACCGGCCATAATGAATTGACTGGATGGAAGTTGGATAATTGTTACGATTTGTATCAATTCAAAAATCCTTTTTTTAAACAAAATCGACACCATATCCAGACTGGTCAAAGCGATATAAAATTGCAACAGATAACCATGTGTCTCATAACCAATTCAGATCACAGCATAAATCGTGCCTCAAGGTTTGAAATTCAAAATAGCTTGCCCAAAATAGATGCAACAGAACATTCAATTGCAACTAAATTAAAACAATCAAATCCATTATATGATTAATAGAATCAAGACCAAATCCTATAACAAAATTCGATTTACCCAAACAAGTTATGTACAGCAATGCATGTTTATGTAACAGAGCAGATCGATGATGTATACAGAGTTTATGAATATGCCATATAAATGAGTGAAATTTATACCAACGAAGTTGCTGAGGCTATGCCAATTGCGAATTGACAATTGTTGTGGCTGACTCGACATTCTTGAACAAAATTGAACCAGCTGTGCGTTGCTTCTTGTCAGAGGGTTCCACCTTCGCATTACGATCAATGAGCTTTGCCACTTGGTTTTACAAATCATGGATTCTAGATTGCAACATCGGCACATCCAAGTATTATTTCTCCAACCATAACCCACACTGATCGCAAGGTGGAACAGCAGGTTGAGAAGTCGAGGGTTTTGATGATTCACCGAGGGCTCCTCGAGGTAGTTCAATACCATGAAAATTAGGATCATCCTGCAGACAGGGTGGCAAATTATTGACAAATTCGTGAGGAGGTTTGTCACACAAGCCTTCCGAGTAAGGATACTCATCAGCGACAAAACGTTCAATCTCCTAATCAGAGTCTTCGCTGACCACGATAGGCTCTGATTTGGCAGGGGGTTTGGGTTTATTTCTCGCCATGCGAGAGATTAACCTAGCATTTTTCTTGCCTTTAGAATTAGGACCAGTTTTAGCTTTAGGCGTTTTGATTGTGGGTTTATCAATTTCAACCTGTTTAGTCACAGCCATAGGAAAATTCATAGGTGGGTCGGGTAGAGGTTTGGGTAGAAAAACGTTGTAAGGCACAGGCTGGGTTCTGGTTATCATAGGTTTATCAACCTAAAGAGGATCCAATTCTTCGAAGCCATTACAACTGAGAAAATCAGTCCAACAATCACGACGTAACCCCAACTCATAAACCAAAATCATTTTAATCAACCCCAAATGGAAGAGGTTGGTATCGGCCTGGCTACACTTGTACCTTTTAGCCATCTTGAACAAACTTCTATGCAGGT
>ML827999.1:56222-70986 GCA_009831015.1 Picea engelmannii
CCTAGAGTCAACTCTTGCGACAACACTTCTTTTAACTTTATTCTTTAGCTAATTTATCAACTACGTATTTGGTTACATTGGAGGATTTGAGGGTAACTACTCTAATGTACATTGAAGAAGTTACAATTAACTTTGCCGATAAAGAAACAACCTTGTTTTTAAAGAATTCTTCTAAGTGTCTTTTCCTTTTGAGAGAAGAAGATAGAAGTAGGTGGAAAATGAAGGATATTATTTGAGAGCTAAGCAAAGAGGTTGCTGGAAGAGGCTTTTCCAAGTAAAAAATGTAAGAGGATCCATTCCTTGAAAGGAATTTATGAATGGATTACAAGGGAAACACTGGGTTGTAGTGCCTAGAACAAAAAATGGCGACACACTGGGTGAAGCCTTGAATCTATTTAAGATGGTATCCACACATACTTTTAGGAATGGGACATTATCATGTCCATCCCAAGAGGGAAATAATAGGTCACATAGCTCATATTTTAATGAGATAGAGTTTGGATGATACAACGAAGAGGTTAGGACTATACCTTAGACTAGATTTACTTTCACTAATTTCTTATTCATATAATAAATTACCTATGGGGAGGTGTAGGGAGTATTATGAAGAAAAAAACATCAGGAATGGTGAGAATGCAAGTTATGGTGTATTTATCTTGTGTTGCTATGCTGCTAGTGAGAATCCATAGCCCCAACAGAGTCACCCTGGTGTCACAAGACTTTCTCTGCTTCCAATGATCATCCATAGACCTAATGGAGATACTTGCATGTTCCATGTGATATGAAATGAATTTCCCGAAGCCTTTACCTTTTAAAAAATTTGACTCTCTTTTGTTTAGAGAGAATTGGATGGGGGAATTATAGTTATCCTTTAAAGGCGTTAGGGAAAACACCTATGATAGTGAGATTTGCTAACTTGATTATAGATGAGAGAACTCCCCGAGTAACGATATCTAGAATAATACAAACATCTTTCCAAAATCATTTCCTTTTAGTTCACACAATACAACGATCTTTTCTTAGGTAAGGTCCATAGTTATTTGTTTCACCATACTATTATTGTTTATTGATGATTTATGTTCCTCTACTAGATCTAACTTGAGGTAGTGCATAACAAATATGATATGCTTATGATGGGATTCATCTAGACACCAAGTCACAGATTTATTAGGATATCGATACTATATGTGTTATGATTTAAATGCATGACCAAGATTAGGCTATAAAAAATTCAAGGAACTACGATGGAAGTTTTCAAGCAGAAACAAGAATCTGAAAACCAAACAAGCTAGAAAAAGTTGGAAAACAAACATGAAACAAAAAAGAATCTGGGCAAGAAATGAAAAACGAAAACCAAGATTTTATTTATGTACAAAGGAACAACTACATTGAGGGCTATCTTACGTAGTTATTTAGAATCAGTCCATTAACGGGGAGAAATTCAAATTCTCCTTGAATATATTTTAACCGAAAGGTACCTTGGCAAATCTTCTCTTTGATTATATAAGTCCCAAGCCATAGTTGTTGGAATTTCGAATTTTAACTTTTATCTTCACGTGGCTTGTCCCATTTGAGAACTAAATCCCCAAATTGGAATTCTTTCTCACCATCATATTTCTTATCAAACCAATGTTTAATTGTTTGTTGATGAGTCTTGTTGTTCCCGAGTTTATACTTAAGGCTTCAAAGTATAATGTTAAGGCATCCGAAAATAAATAGAGTTTAAAATATGAAAAGAAAGTAAATTCTTTAGGGAAAGAAGCTATGGTTGATTTCTAAGTTGTCTTTGCCTGGCTTCCAAACATTCTTGGATGCTTATGTCATGTCCAATCACTGCCAATAAATGTTTAAGTTCAACCCAGGTGTTAGTAGTTTCTAAGATGGTATTAAACAAGGTTAAAGTGATGCTAGTTTAATCTGTGAGATCGGGTTCTATATTAGGCCATCTTGCCACAGGTATAGTCATGGAGAAAATAAAATTAAATGATCTGTTGTTTTTATGTTTTCTTTTTCTTGTCTTCAATTATGTGAGAAAAAATCCTGAAATCGAATTAATAGTATAACAATTCAGAGGTCGTTTTTCGTATCTAAGTCAAATTGGAAAATAATGAATGTGATGAAATAAAAACATAAAGCTATTAACAAAGTGAGGCATCAATCACAAAAGAATCTCACTCTGATACAAAAGAAGAAAAATGGATCTGAAACCTTTAATGAAGCATGAAAAGTGGTAATCTAACTAAATCACAGGTCTTGTATTCGCTAATAGCCAACACAGAGGAAAATTTGTAAACAATCAGATAACTAAATGAACCATATAACCACAATAGATTTTGTACTAAGTTGTGATTAAGCATTCATCAAAGACATATAAATAAAGATGTTGGAATACAAAAGAACAAAAGAACACATAACTCAAGATTGACGAAATATGGAGTCTCTAGTTTGCACTTGTCTTAATTCTCGAAAAGGAGAGATATCTCGATTACAATCGGCCAGGAAAAATCCTTCTTTAAGTCTTTTTAAATTATATTTAAACAAAAGGTTACCAACCCTAGATGGTTGGAATTTTCCTTACTCCTAGATATTAACAGTTACAAAATAGAAACTTGAACCGTTCCACTTGTTTCCTTTCTATCTCTTTCTCATATTGGCAGAACGAGCATGCATGTATTACTTCATTATTTCTTTGAAGTACTTCCTTCACCTGATTTGAGACACTCGATGCCCCTGCTTAGAAATTGTACTAAAATTCTAGAAGGCTCTGTCACATCCTTTGCCTAAAAAAGATACAACTTTCTCTGTAATTTCGACAACCTATCTTCAATCCTTTTACCTTCAAGATTTGTTGATTGTAACTGTAGATTTGTCTTTACCAGCCATCTATCCATTTGAGTGATGGCAACCTGTTTCAACTATGAAATTTCAATCTAGGCTTCATTCAAGCTTTCGTTGATATCCAGTTGATGCTTTATAACATTCATTTTCTCTAATACCCCAACACAATTGTCCTTTCCAATGCCTAGTGATTCGTTATCTAGCAAATCAAAATATTCTTCACAATCTTCCTTTATTTATTTTTCCATTTTCTTACTCTCGGCTATATTGGCCTCCCATGCCTTTAGTATGATATCACCCCTAATTTGTTCTGCGATAGTTAATCTGGGAGTTGTTGGTACCTCTTCCCTAGCCAAAGATACGACTTCGTTTTGAAAGGTGGTTCGGGCCACAATGGCCTCTTTTTCCCTGAAACCAATATTATCTAATGATTGACCCATCTCCCGAAAGTAATCTTGGATAATCCCTACCCTAGAAAACAATATTTTTTGTACTACTTCCATCTTCTGATGCACTTCCAATGCCTGGGCTTGAAACATTGTTATATTTACAACCTGGATTTCAATAGAACTCAGTTTATCTTGCAAATGCCTTACTAATTCTTCTTGCTAGATGACTTGCCCCTAACTTGCTTGAGAAGTCTTGTCTTCTTCTTCAAGATCAGATTTAAGTTGTTAGATTTATTGTCTGTCGTTGTCTCTTTCCTATTCGAGTCCTTTGTTGACCTCGTTTTTGATATTATTCTCTGCATTCCTTATTTGATCTCACAACTATTTTATCAACTGATTCCTCTTCCTTAGCCTTTCTTTCAGATTATCAATAGAGAATAAGTTGTCTGTTGCAAAATCTCTTAAATATCCTGCCACCTCTATAGAAAAATCTTCTTTTTCCAAATTTTTCCCATCTAATAATGCTATGTGATTTTTTACCATTGCACCCTCTCTCATGTGAATTTCTTTCTTCACCACGACCTTTCTTTTCTTACTGAAAAAGAACTCGGTGGGAGGTATATCCTCGACATATATAAACATGAAATCTCTTATGAATATTGCCTCTGTATTAGGGTTTCTCCTGGTGAACTATAATAGTGTGACAACCTCAATGGGGTTGCCAATTTTTGTGGACATTTTTTTCCCAACTCCTTCAGTAGTTGATTTCTCAAGAGAAGATGGTGGTTTATCCTCTATGATCTTTATTATTGTCTCTTTTTGATCTTTTCACTGGTTGTCTAATATATCTGTCTCTGGAATACTTCCCTTCTGAGTCGAGACCTCAACTTTCTCCTTATTTTCCAGGGTTTCTTGTTTGGAAGAGCTTCCAACTTCTCGATTTTGGGTCTCTGCTTGTTGTGTATCTAGAGATTTTAGGCTTTTCCATTGTAATACTTTGGGTAGGCCACTTTTCCGGTGTTTTTGGAAATTGTAAAACTCATCCATTTCACCAGGTAGCAAAGATCGCACTCGACTCAAACCTTCTTGGTAATATCTTACCCCTCAGAACATTTCATCATGAGGGGACTCTTCATGTTCATATTTTTTAAGATTACACTCGGCCATATGGTTTCCCATGACCCTATGTGGGTCGTGCTTCTTGAATTTAATGCTAACCATCTTTATCTCTTCTAAATATGTAGCCTCCACCCTGGAGTGACCGAAATATAATAAGGAAAATGAACCAATAGACAAAGGAAAAGATGGCCATACTTTTTTCTGCATGGCTTTTAGCTCTTTGATAATCCCACTGAGTACAGTTTGTCGTGCAACTTCATGACACACCAGTCTGTCTGGTCAAAATTGAGGTAATTCATATGGAGGGATCAAGGAGCCGAAAACTCTGATATAAGAGAAATGTTCCTCTATATACTAGTCTGCCACTTTACCCAGGGTAGCCATAACCTTGTCTGAAATTCTTGGCGGTGGGTGACCAAATATAACAATATGCATTGGCACCACTACCCAGTTAAATTTTTCATAAAATAAATCTTTTTCTTTGTCTTCCCATAGCTTTGAATGGTAATCATGAATTATTTCTGCACTTTCTGGAGTCCAACTCCAGCTCATCAACGGGAAAGGTGTCATGAAGCAGATAGCATCCATAACATAAGATGACATAGACAATGGAGTTGGTTTCCCTTTGGCTTTCTTCATTTCTTATTCTGAGATTTCGCCAACCAGATTATCTGACAATATCTTTGCCCAATCAAAATAAAATCCTTCCGCAATTGAGTGAATAATGGGAACCCATGGTAGGTAGAAATGGGTTGTGTTCTCTTTCCCATAAATTATGCACATCATCATGGATATATACATGAATTGTGGTTCAAGCGATGAGATGGAATATACACCATGAGATTCGGCTATGAATTTTTCAAGGTGTGAACACCAATCTTTGATTAGGTCGGAAAGACTTTTTCCAAACTGATCACACTCATTATTACCAAAATTCTCTAGAAAAATGGCGTTATAAAAGAAGTTTGATGTTGTAGAAAATTTATACATGAACTGTATGTGTTCGGGTTGAAACGATCCAACAAATACTTTCTAAGAGTTGAATATTGTTCGAGTCGGGATATCTACATGATCCAACGCCCATTTAATCATATCGGTGTAAGGCAACAACTTCGGCCTGGTTTCTATCTTATGCAGTTCTTCTTGAGTGATAATCTTATATTTGGCGGACATGTTATCCTTTTCATTGTTGCTTGAGTCATCAAGACAGTTTACCACTTCATATTGTATGGTGTTGAACACATGCTCCAAGTTTTAACTGTATTTATACTTCTGGGTGAAGTATCAGAAATGACATCTGTGTTCTGGCCAGAACTTTCCCCAGCTTCTTTAGGCGCTTTCCGTGGAGCCATGATATCAAATTCAGAGTTCTGTTACCTGTTACAGAGAATGAGAATGTAGAAAATCAGTTATTTCGCTAAGCCATCTCTAGGAAAACAAGAAAGTGATTCAGAACTAAAATTTTTTTTTGCCTTAAACGCAAAACCATGTGTACACCTTCACTGACAACACATTTAATTCCTTTAATAAAATATTTGGGCGTTAAAATCTGATTGTATTTGGAATCGTTTCCCTAATTCAGATATTAATGTCATTTATGGTCGATATCTCGAGAAAAATGCAAAATTTGAATGTATATGAGTTAATTTTGAGCAATAGATTAATTAGAGTATAATCCTTATTTAGTACCTTAATTAATCGTACCTATCACTTAATCAAGTTTCGGCATTTCGGGTCTCAGGGATGTTTAAAATAGTTTAAATTAAGACTTAAGAAACGCGAAGTCGTGACAGGTTTTAATTAACTATAATCATACTTAACACTCTTAATTAATCATGATTAGTTTTAAAATGTCGGGATTTTGGGTATTGGGACTTCAAATCCTTTATATTTGAGAGCATCCTGAATCGCGAAGTCGTGACTAGATTTACTCCTTGTTAAACTTACTTAATCGTTAATGAACCCGGCTTAACATTTAAAACTTTCGTGAGTTCAGGTATCAGGACTTCGAGGATGCTCAATATCGAATCTTCACATTTCGTGAAACCCCGAATCTTGAAATTTCAAAAGAAAACCTTTAAATAGATCGATTCATTAATTAAAAAGGCGATTCCATAAATTGCTAAGACATTTAAACCTTCAGATTGATCAGAAGAATTTATTTCGACGGTGATTATACAAGTATATTGTTGTGCTCTTTTTGTTTAAACAAAAAATAAAATTTATTTTTAGTCTAAGGTTTAGAAAATATATATATGTTTCAACATAGGTTCCATCTAGGGATCTCGTATCCTTACGGGGCAAGAAGAACATATATACCGAGTGCCTTTATTGGGTAAATGGAGTCATTATTGCAGTTATGTGAAACACATTTTGAAGAAAGCACAAAATAGGATTTTAGGATTTCATCCTTAACTTTGAAAAATCTCAAAACTAAATCATTCGGTGATCTCTAGTTAGGCTTATTTTCCTTTCCTAAAACTGACCTCATATTTGTATAAGATAATCAAAACAACCTTAATCGTTCTACTAGTCTTTATTTGATTTTGTTCGCATCAAGGTGAAGTAATTCCAATATTTTTATGTTAGGGAGTCCCATTATCTTAGAATGTAGATCTAGTCGAAAAGAGAAATACTTACCAGAGCATATTGTAATTCATGTATAACAACCTATCAGATATGTAGACATTTCTTCACTACCAACGAGCTTGTTCAGTACTCCATTGAAGTTATTAGATTTCCCACATTGAATTTCCTTTCACCACTTCAATTAGTAATTTAGCATTTAAATACTGAGATGAGGGAAATCATTTAAAGAATTTCCTTTCATCATCTCTCTTGGACAAGATGGGGACAATCATTTTATGAATTTCCTTTCACCATCTGTCTTGTTTCAAAACATGAAGTGGGTGCAATCAATTGGTATGCAGTATACCCGCGAAAATATCTATTTAAAATTTAACAACAGAGGTCTGTCAACTCACTTTAATTGATCTGGACTTTAATTTAAAATTTAACTTTCAGGGAAGTTTTCAAGGGGAACTCTTATTACATTTTTCAGGGACTTTCCTTGAGAGAAAATAATCAGTTTAATCATGTTAGAACGACTAAGAGAATTAGGATTAACCTAGACATACTTTTGGCTCAGTTAAATTTAGAGGATTTTCAAAACCTTTACCTATTCTTGTTTTGAAGATTAGTTTATGAGTTTCCAATGTTAAGGTGAAATCTTTCTCCTCTATGAATCTCATGATATGATATCAAGAATCTTGTAAAGAAATAGCTTGGACATGAACATGGGAAAAGAAAGAGGTTTCAGATGTTCTATTGTAGGTACAATCAGTCTTAAATGAGCTTCTTGCTCAACTCTTGAAACTTTCCCTTAAATTATTTCTATTACTTATGTTTCATATTATTTCGTCTAGAGAATTTTTTTTGATAATTAAAAGTTGCTTGTCATTTCTCTAATTAAAGGTTTTGGTGAGGATATTAGTAAACATAAGATTAATTTCTTACTCATTAACATCTCCTGGAAAATTTTAACTTGAGTTTTTAAGACAAAAATTCATGCCTCAGTAGTTGCTTATACTTCCAGCCAAGCAGATTGTTAGTTTATTACCTGTTTTGAGAGACATTAACGTCAGTATCTATGTATGTCACATTTTTGATATCTCAAGTCTCTCATATAATCAACAAGTATATTGCAATATGATAAACATGATAGCTGTCAGGAACTTTAGTAGATTAGAAATCTTCTTATTTCATTTTTTAATATATATATATATTAATGGCCATCCTTTTGTATTTACAGTAAAAATAAAAACTTACCGAAAGAAAGGTAACTATAAACAAAACACGAGAAGAAATCGGTATATACAATGATAGTTCAGAGACATATTACTGCATGAAGTGCTTGAGGTACCGCCCATTGATAGGGGCATTAAGAATTTTTCCGTCAAGATTTTCTAACAAAAATGCATTATTTTCCTCATAAGCTAGAATTTTGTATGGTCTGCACCAGATCTGATCAAACTTACCATGTTTCCCAGCGTCCTCCTTTCTTGCTTCCCATTTTAGAACCAAATCACCAGGGATAAATTCCTTGTCTTTAGCTTTTTGGTCAAATAAGGCTTTCATATTATCTTGATATTTCTATAGTTTTTCATTTACTTCAGCCCAATTTTTTTGAATTTCAATCAATTGATCTATCCTCTTGGTAATGTCATTTGGCTCTTATTTTGAGTCTTTCCAGAGCTTCATTATTGACAGTGATAGATTTATGGGTAAAATGACTTCGGTACCATATACCATCTGAAATGGAGACATTCTGATTGACTATTTTGTGCCTATCCTGTTAGCCCATAAGGCATATTTTAAATGTACATGCCATGCTTTCTTATTTTCGGTCAATACTTTCTTAATTATAGTGATCAGGCTTTTGTTAGATGACTCAGCTAATCCATTACCATGTGGATAGTACGTCGTGGAGTGTCCTAGCACAATGTTATACTTTTGGCAAAAAACTATCATGGCCATGGATTTGAAGGCCTGAGAATTGTCAGTAACTATTTTTTGAGGACATCCAAATCTTGATAAAATATTCTCCTCCAAAAACCTAATCACTACTGCATCTGTTGCGTTTCACGTAGGAATAGTTTCCACCCATTTAGTAAAATAGTCTATTACGATCAGAATCTGTTTATGTTGAGCACTCGAGTGTGGATGGATTTCTCCAATAAAATCAAGTCCCCATTGTTGAAACGAAGCTTCAGTTTTAACTATAACTAAAGGTAATGCCAGAATTTTTTGTTTGCCTATAAGCAACTGACAAGGATTACAAGTTATGACTTTAGTGTTTACATCAGTGAATAATTTCGGCCAGTAATACCCGACTCTTAATATTTTATAAGTTTTTTCTCTCAAAGTGTGGTGTCCTACACACACTCCCTCATGGAATTCATTTATAAATTTTTTTGTTTCGGATTCTACTAAACAGTTCAGTAACAATCCTAGGGGATCTTTCCAATACAATTGACCATCCATAATACAATATTTTACAACATGTAACTTCAATGTCCTAGATTTAGATGGGGTTAGGTCATTGGGGCACTGAAGGGTGAGTAAATAAGAAAAAATGTCACGGTACCAAACTAAAGAAGAGAATTTTTCTAGAATTTCAGTTGTGGGCACATTGACATCGAGTTCGTCTATCTCTAAAAATCCTTCGTTCTCTTGCAGATGATTTATTCCGAGTGCTTTCAGATTTGATTCAGCCAACAATTTAGCTAAGCCCTGACATTTAATAAGTTTAGTTGGTTTAACTTCCAGGTCGAACTCCTGAATTTTGGCTAACTATCTGCCTCTCCTTCCATTGCTGTCAGGTTGAACCAGTATATCCTTAACAGAACTTGTAGGTACATAAGCAATGATCTTTGAATGTAGTACATAGGTTCCAAAATCTTTGAGGGATTTCACCATTGCATAAGCTTTCTTTATCTCAGCATCTATGATACTTTTACTAAAGAATGCAATTGGCTGCTCAAAACCCTCATCATTCTTCTGTAACAATACGACTACAATAGTATGCTCAGAAGCAAAAGAAAAAAGAAAAAAATCTTATAAATAATCAAGACTTGTCGGTACTAGTGCTTCACCTATGAACTTAATGCGTTCGAATGATGCCTTAGCCTCTTTTTTCCACTTTACCTCGCTTTCCTTCTTAAGAATATCTGTAATCAATTTTACGATTTCAACAAAATTCAGAATGAATCTTCTCAAAAAAAATTATTTTCCCTAAAAATGATTAAATTTATTTCCTATTCCTGGGAATATTAATGGTATCTATTGCTTCAATCATTTTTGGGTCAATTTTAATTCCATCCCTAGACACTATATGGCCCAAGAGTTTACCTTCTTGCATTGCAAAATGAGATTTCTTGGGATTCAAAGACAAACCAAATTTGCGACATTTTTCAAAAGTTTGCTTGAGGTGTACTAGATGTTCTGCATCAGATTTAGAAAAAGCAGTTAGATCATCAAGATAAATAACAACAAACTTATCTCTTTCGTCGACGAAGTCGATGTCCATAGCTCGTTGGAAAGTTTCTCTTGCATTCATTAAACCGAAAGGCATTTTGTCATACATAAAGGTACCCCAAGGAGTAGTGAACGCAGTTTTCTATTTATCGTCTTGATAGACTGCAATTTGATTGTAGCCTGAAAATTCATCAATCATATACATTATTTTATCTCCTACTACTTTCTCTAAAACATGATCCATTTTAGGCAATGGATATTTTTCTTTGAGTGATGATCTGTTTAGATTCTTGAAGTCTACACACAATCTGATTTCATCGTTTTTCTTTCCTACTAGAACTAAGTTAGCTACCCACTCAGAGTATCTGAGTGAGACAATGATCTTGGCATCTGGAAGCTTCTTTACTTCTTTCTCTATCACAGGAAGAAAGATAGGGTTAATCTGTTTGATTTTTTGCCTGAATGGTTTGACACCTTGTCTCAGAGGGATATTGTGTTCCATTATAGTGGTGTCATAAGTTTTTAATTCATCATAGGGCCAAGTAAAAACATATTTATACTATATAAGCAACTCAAAATACTTACTTTTTATTTCAAGAGGAAGGTACTTAGATAATTTTACCAACCTAGTATTTTCTTTGGTGCCTATATCACAATCTTCAACCTCTTCTGGTTGAAGCTGTAAGGTGGAATTCCAAGGAATGTCATCATGATTAAATAACCTCTCTAAGGGGATCAGGCCTTTGGGGATCTGATTATTTTTCAAAATAAGCATACGATGATTAGCAATCTTGTCTTGAAACTCTTGAAGATCTTCCCCTTCCTGCATGATCCAAGCGGGGTCATTTTGATTTTCTTGGTCGACATGTGTTTCGACAAAGTCATCCACCAATTCTAAAAATTTCCTAATTTGTTCATCGTCCTCGAAAACCTGCCAATGTTGTATATTATTTAGTATGGAAGGTCTATGTCTAATCTCTATATGGTATTTAAGTTTGAAAACCGTTGGAGGCGTAAAAGTTGAGGCCTCTTTAGCCAACGAATCTGCCCATTGATTCTCAGTTCTAGGGATATAATGAACATTAACCGATGAGAAAAAAAAATCGATTAGATTCCAGGCATAGCTCCTATAAGAACTCAACCTTGGCTGCTTATCCTGGTATTGATGATTAATTTTTTTTATGATCATTTCAACATCACCATAGACTTCTAAGTTCTTAATCTTTAATTTTCTGGCAGCTTCTAATCCTAAGACTAGGGATTCATACTCACATACCTTGTTAGTATAATCTATGTCCCACTATAATCTGTAAGAAAAAGGAATGATGAAATCATCGTCAGGTGCTAAAAATAGTACTCCGGCTCCTGCTCCTTCATAAGATGAAGCACCGTCAAAATACATTTTCCAAACTCCAGAACTATATACATCTTTACTTATCTTTTCTTATTTTTATTTTTCTGTACAATTTTCTTCTATACATACATCTAAATCATCATCAATAAATAAAATACAATTCCTTAAATCTTGATCGACAATGTAAACAGGATAGTTATTTGGGTTCAAATAATCACTTACCGTAAATGCCAACCTTTTTTCTCTCTACAAGCATGTGAACTGTCCTCCGAAGATCAGGATTGTGGCGTAAGTCATGTTGAGTTTGAGGGATCCTCCAAGTTTGGCACCCCAAGACCTGGAAAACAGCATGTCATACTTTGGGGGTATGTCAGCGACAACCACATCCATCAGAACACTTTTAACACGAATCTATGCAAGATTGAATACTAAATATTTTATCATGCCTACACATTTTACCTTTCTCGAATCAAAAGAATACAAGTCTCCATATAGTCAAGTGATTTTGAGATCAAGTCTATCCATAATGGCTTTAGAAATTACATTGTGAGAGGCTCCAGAATCAAACATGCAATTATGGAGCAGGTGAGCGTGCACAGTTAGGGTGATATAGAAAGGGGCGACGATATCTCTGACACCTTCGAAATGTGGACCAAAAGTTATATTAGGCTTATCGTCTTCTAAGTTTATAACGTCAGCTTGACTTTCATTGTCTAAAAAATTAATTATTTTAGCGATTTGATTTATGTACACTGGATTTTTTGCCAGCTCGACCAAAGGTATAGAAATTTTGATTTTATTAATTTCATTTTCTAGACTGAAATTTCCCATTGTTTTATCAACTTCTGTGGTTTGGGCTTCTATTCCCTTCTTTTCATTCTTGTATTCCATATTTAAGTATTTTTCATAATCTCGTCTCGTCAGATAAGGTTCTTGAAAATCATCACCAAGATTATTTATATCTTCTTCTAACTCCTCAAAATTTTGCATGTCTTCTCCTCCTACAAAATTTTCATTTTTGAAGGGGGTTTTTATTTTTTGATCTTCATTCTTAATTTTTCTTTATTGTATTTGAGGGTTAGGATTCCTTTTGAAATCCTTTCTATGGAACTGATCATTCTTTGATTGGTCTAATTCCATTCTCGATATTTTATTCGACAATTCTTTAATTATTCTCGCCATGTCATCCATCTTATCTTCCAAAGACCTCCCAGATCCAGAGGGTCCCACTTGTTCTCTGTACCGTCTAGTTTCTTTATTTCCCATTTCATTTTTTTTAACTTTCCTGACGCCATCATGTTTGATTCTATTTCTACAATGTCATCCTACATTTTAGTGAGATCAATAGATCTCCTTTCTCCCAACAGTAGAGCGAAATCTAGATCAAAATCTCTAGCAAAAGTTACTTTTGTTGCATGTTGGGAAGGTTTAACCTCAGCTGGAATTTTATTCTATAATTTATTGAATCTTTGGGTAAACTCAAGAACTAATTCTGAATTTTTCTTTTTGAGACCCCCAAACTCAATTAGATAATAGAGATGATCTTTCCTTTCTTCCCATTGTCTAATAAAAGAATTTTCTAACTCATCATATGATCCTATGGACCCTGTTGGGAATCCTCAAAACTAGGTTCTCACTCGACCTTAGAAATTCTGAATGAGAAGCCTCGAGTAAACGTCCTCATGCTCGAGGCCAAGGATATTAGAAAATTGGTCAAATAAATTGATGTGTTCGGTGGCAGTTAAATCTCCCTCTCTAGTAAAATTCAACATATTTTTCATAGAATTTTCAGGTAGATCATGGAGAGGGACTGGGAGGAACAAAGGGACATACCTAGAAGCTACTTTGGAAAATTTTATAGGAGGAGGGGGTGGTACTTGACTGCCCCTTCCTCCCCCGGTAACACCACCTCCTCCTGTTGCAACCATTGATAATTTAGAGGGTGAAACTTGGAGATTAAAGAGAAGACTTTTAAGGATATGTGGTGACCTTTCAGTTATGTATGGATAAGGCAAAACGGTTTCAGAGATCTGACCATCGTGAGATAGGAAATTTGAAAAATAAAGAACAAGAAAAAGGGGACTGGTTTCTTTGGACTCAAAGGATCTGTACACAGGAGAACCAATAGGAGTCGAGTCACTATATATAGTATATTCGTCTGAATTTTAAGAGGTTGTAGACTGAAATTATGGAACTTTTGAAACACCAATTGAGGCGGGAAGTGAGATAGATCCTTTACCTCTATTAGTAAAGGAGACGATTGGAAAAGTTTTGGTTTTAAATTCGGGTAACACCAACTGAGGTTCTAGGGTTTCAGAAGATTAAAACAAAATCAAAGTCGAAGAAGAAGAATTGATGATTCTTATGCAGTGAGGGTGGAAGGGAGGAGCATGGAAGGATTCATATCCTTTACTAAGTAAGTGTAATATAATGGAGTTGGTGCTTCCTCGGGTTGGTTCCCGAAGGACAAGGGAGTTGGTGCTTCATAGGGTTGATGCCCTAAAAACAAGGGATTTGGTGCTTCCTAGGGTTGGTTCCCTAAAGAACGAGATTTGTGTCTCCTAGAGTTTGTTCTCTAAAAAGGATTGGTGTCCTTCACTATTATTTATAAAAACCTTGTAATTTATGTTAGAAATATTTATATAAATGATTTTACATACAAGTCCATTGTTGGCATATTATGGTAATGAATAAAATATAAAAGTAATTGTTAATTGTTGAAAAAGGGTAATATTGATTCAACCCCCTTCTTAGTATTCCAACAAAGGTCAGGTCCCTTGGGCGCCCACGGGACCTGGCCTGACATTTCCCCCATGATATATATATATATATATATATATATATATATATATATATATATATATATATATATATTATGTTTTTTTGAATTTTTTGAAATTTTTTGTTATGAAGTTTAACTTTTTTACATTTTTTTAAGCTTTTTTTTAATTTTTTAATTTTGTACTAAATTTTTTAATTTTGGGTGAGTTAATTTGTTATATATATATAACAAATTAACTCACCCAAA
>ML827999.1:71086-82541 GCA_009831015.1 Picea engelmannii
AGGCTGCCTACACATCACCAACAGTCAACAGGAGAAAAATCAGAGATCTGCCACTTTTTGAGGAAATACTCCTTGTATCTTGCAAGCAGTTTTACTTTCTATTTTTAGTAAGATCTGATCCATGTTTTTAGGATCAGAAGTTTTTTTTGTAAACTTATAAATATCAGAACAAAAGATGAACCTAGGGTTCGATTCTGGATACAATAATGCTCCTTGTACTTAGACTCCTTATTTGCTAATACAGATCACAGGTTTCTTTCCATTTTGGTGCCAGTCTTCCATATTTCTCCTTCACTGATATATTGTTGTCCAACCTTGAATAGCAGTTATCCTATTGTTTGGTTCATAACTTTATTATCAGTCTCTTTAGTTGTTTATTAAGCCCTGCTTTGCACTGGTTTATGAGCAATCTTTTCTTCATCCACCTAAAGCTATCTTACTGTTTAACCAATCTTGGAGAGCATTGTTTATTTGTTTATCACTTAAATGCCTAAATGCTATAAGTTGAATTGAGTTATCCCATTGATCCATCTTTACAAAATACAAAAACATTTATTTCTTAAGTTACCAAGCACCTCTGGTCAGCAACCACGGAGGGTTTCTTGGAGTGATAACAGGAGGTATATCCTCGACATATATAAACATGAAATCTCTTATGAATATTGCCTCTGTATTAGGGTTTCTCGTGGTGAACTATAATAGTGTGACAACCTCAATGGGGTTGCCAATTTTTGTGGACAATTTTTTCCCAGCTCCTTCAGTAGTTGATTTCTCAAGCGAAGATGGTGGTTTATCCTCTCTGTTCTTTATTATTGTCTCTTTTTTATCTTTTCACTGGTTGTCTAATATATCTGTCTCTGGAATACTTCCCTTCTGAGTCGAGACCTCGACTTTCTCCTGATTTTCCAGGGTTTCTTGTTTGGCAGAGCTTCCAACTTCTCGATTTTGGGTCTCTGCTTGTTGTGTATCTAGAGATTTTAGGCTTTTCCATTGTAATACTTTGGGTAGGCCAATTTTCTGGTGTTTTTGGAAATTGTAAAACTCATCCATTTCACCAGGTAGCAAAGATCGCACTCGACTCAAACCTTCTTAGTAATATCTTACCCCTCAGAACATTTCATCATGAGGGGACTCTTCATGTTCATATTTTTTAAGATTACACTCGGACATATGGTTTCCCATGACCCTATGTGGATCGTGCTTCTTGAATTTAATGCTAACCATCTTTATCTCTTCTAAAGATGTAGCCTCCACCCTGGAGTGACCAAAATATAATAAGGAAAATGAACCAATAGACAAAGGAAAAGATGGCCATACTTTTTTATGCATGGCTTTTAGCTCTTTGAAAATCCCACTGAGTACAGTTTGTCGTGCAAATTCATGACACACCAGTCTGTCTGGTCAAAATTGAGGTAATTCATATGGAGGGATCAAGGAGCCGAAAACTCTGATATAAGAGAAATGTTCCTCTATATACTAGTCTTCCACTTTACCCAGGGTAGCCATAACCTTGTCTGAAATTCTTGGTGGTGGGTGACCAAATATAACAATATGCATTGGCACCACTACCCAGTTAAAGTTTTCATAAAATAAATCTTTTTCTTTGTCTTCCCAGAGCTTTGAATGGTAATCATGAATTATTTCTGCACTTTCTGGAGTCCAACTCCAGCTCATCAACGGGAAAGGTGTCATGAAGCAGATAGCATCCATAACATAAGATGACATAGACAATGGAGTTGGTTTCCCTTTGGCTTTCTTCATTTCTTATTCTGAGATTTCGCCAACCAGATTATCTGACAATATCTTTGCCCAATCAAAATAAAATCCTTCCGCAATTGAGTGAATAATGGGAACCCATGGTAGGTAGAAATGGGTTGTGTTCTCTTTCCCATAAATTATGCACATCATCATGGATATATACATGAATTGTGGTTCAAGCGATGAGATGGAATATACACCATGAGATTCGGCTATGAATTTTTCAAGGTGTGAACACCAATCTTTGATTAGGTCGGAAAGACTTTTTCCAAACTGATCACACTCATTATTACCAAAATTCTCTAGAAAAATGGCGTTATAAAAGAAGTTTGATGTTGTAGAAAATTTATACATGAACTGTATGTGTTCGGGTTGAAACGATCCAACAAATACTTTCTAAGAGTTGAATATTGTTCGAGTCGGGATATCTACATGATCCAACGCCCATTTAATCATATCGGTGTAAGGCAACAACTTCGGCCTGGTTTCTATCTTATGCAGTTCTTCTTGAGTGATAATCTTATATTTGGCGGACATGTTATCCTTTTCATTGTTGCTTGAGTCATCAAGACAGTTTACCACTTCATATTGTATGGTGTTGAACACATGCTCCAAGTTTTAACTGTATTTATACTTCTGGGTGAAGTATCAGAAATGACATCTGTGTTCTGGCCAGAACTTTCCCCAGCTTCTTTAGGCGCTTTCCGTGGAGCCATGATATCAAATTCAGAGTTCTGTTACCTGTTACAGAGAATGAGAATGTAGAAAATCAGTTATTTCGCTAAGCCATCTCTAGGAAAACAAGAAAGTGATTCAGAACTAAAATTTTTTTTTGCCTTAAACGCAAAACCATGTGTACACCTTCACTGACAACACATTTAATTCCTTTAATAAAATATTTGGGCGTTAAAATCTGATTGTATTTGGAATCGTTTCCCTAATTCAGATATTAATGTCATTTATGGTCGATATCTCGAGAAAAATGCAAAATTTGAATGTATATGAGTTAATTTTGAGCAATAGATTAATTAGAGTATAATCCTTATTTAGTACCTTAATTAATCGTACCTATCACTTAATCAAGTTTCGGCATTTCGGGTCTCAGGGATGTTTAAAATAGTTTAAATTAAGACTTAAGAAACGCGAAGTCGTGACAGGTTTTAATTAACTATAATCATACTTAACACTCTTAATTAATCATGATTAGTTTTAAAATGTCGGGATTTTGGGTATTGGGACTTCAAATCCTTTATATTTGAGAGCATCCTGAATCGCGAAGTCGTGACTAGATTTACTCCTTGTTAAACTTACTTAATCGTTAATGAACCCGGCTTAACATTTAAAACTTTCGTGAGTTCAGGTATCAGGACTTCGAGGATGCTCAATATCGAATCTTCACATTTCGTGAAACCCCGAATCTTGAAATTTCAAAAGAAAACCTTTAAATAGATCGATTCATTAATTAAAAAGGCGATTCCATAAATTGCTAAGACATTTAAACCTTCAGATTGATCAGAAGAATTTATTTCGACGGTGATTATACAAGTATATTGTTGTGCTCTTTTTGTTTAAACAAAAAATAAAATTTATTTTTAGTCTAAGGTTTAGAAAATATATATATGTTTCAACATAGGTTCCATCTAGGGATCTCGTATCCTTACGGGGCAAGAAGAACATATATACCGAGTGCCTTTATTGGGTAAATGGAGTCATTATTGCAGTTATGTGAAACACATTTTGAAGAAAGCACAAAATAGGATTTTAGGATTTCATCCTTAACTTTGAAAAATCTCAAAACTAAATCATTCGGTGATCTCTAGTTAGGCTTATTTTCCTTTCCTAAAACTGACCTCATATTTGTATAAGATAATCAAAACAACCTTAATCGTTCTACTAGTCTTTATTTGATTTTGTTCGCATCAAGGTGAAGTAATTCCAATATTTTTATGTTAGGGAGTCCCATTATCTTAGAATGTAGATCTAGTCGAAAAGAGAAATACTTACCAGAGCATATTGTAATTCATGTATAACAACCTATCAGATATGTAGACATTTCTTCACTACCAACGAGCTTGTTCAGTACTCCATTGAAGTTATTAGATTTCCCACATTGAATTTCCTTTCACCACTTCAATTAGTAATTTAGCATTTAAATACTGAGATGAGGGAAATCATTTAAAGAATTTCCTTTCATCATCTCTCTTGGACAAGATGGGGACAATCATTTTATGAATTTCCTTTCACCATCTGTCTTGTTTCAAAACATGAAGTGGGTGCAATCAATTGGTATGCAGTATACCCGCGAAAATATCTATTTAAAATTTAACAACAGAGGTCTGTCAACTCACTTTAATTGATCTGGACTTTAATTTAAAATTTAACTTTCAGGGAAGTTTTCAAGGGGAACTCTTATTACATTTTTCAGGGACTTTCCTTGAGAGAAAATAATCAGTTTAATCATGTTAGAACGACTAAGAGAATTAGGATTAACCTAGACATACTTTTGGCTCAGTTAAATTTAGAGGATTTTCAAAACCTTTACCTATTCTTGTTTTGAAGATTAGTTTATGAGTTTCCAATGTTAAGGTGAAATCTTTCTCCTCTATGAATCTCATGATATGATATCAAGAATCTTGTAAAGAAATAGCTTGGACATGAACATGGGAAAAGAAAGAGGTTTCAGATGTTCTATTGTAGGTACAATCAGTCTTAAATGAGCTTCTTGCTCAACTCTTGAAACTTTCCCTTAAATTATTTCTATTACTTATGTTTCATATTATTTCGTCTAGAGAATTTTTTTTGATAATTAAAAGTTGCTTGTCATTTCTCTAATTAAAGGTTTTGGTGAGGATATTAGTAAACATAAGATTAATTTCTTACTCATTAACATCTCCTGGAAAATTTTAACTTGAGTTTTTAAGACAAAAATTCATGCCTCAGTAGTTGCTTATACTTCCAGCCAAGCAGATTGTTAGTTTATTACCTGTTTTGAGAGACATTAACGTCAGTATCTATGTATGTCACATTTTTGATATCTCAAGTCTCTCATATAATCAACAAGTATATTGCAATATGATAAACATGATAGCTGTCAGGAACTTTAGTAGATTAGAAATCTTCTTATTTCATTTTTTAATATATATATATATTAATGGCCATCCTTTTGTATTTACAGTAAAAATAAAAACTTACCGAAAGAAAGGTAACTATAAACAAAACACGAGAAGAAATCGGTATATACAATGATAGTTCAGAGACATATTACTGCATGAAGTGCTTGAGGTACCGCCCATTGATAGGGGCATTAAGAATTTTTCCGTCAAGATTTTCTAACAAAAATGCATTATTTTCCTCATAAGCTAGAATTTTGTATGGTCTGCACCAGATCTGATCAAACTTACCATGTTTCCCAGCGTCCTCCTTTCTTGCTTCCCATTTTAGAACCAAATCACCAGGGATAAATTCCTTGTCTTTAGCTTTTTGGTCAAATAAGGCTTTCATATTATCTTGATATTTCTATAGTTTTTCATTTACTTCAGCCCAATTTTTTTGAATTTCAATCAATTGATCTATCCTCTTGGTAATGTCATTTGGCTCTTATTTTGAGTCTTTCCAGAGCTTCATTATTGACAGTGATAGATTTATGGGTAAAATGACTTCGGTACCATATACCATCTGAAATGGAGACATTCTGATTGACTATTTTGTGCCTATCCTGTTAGCCCATAAGGCATATTTTAAATGTACATGCCATGCTTTCTTATTTTCGGTCAATACTTTCTTAATTATAGTGATCAGGCTTTTGTTAGATGACTCAGCTAATCCATTACCATGTGGATAGTACGTCGTGGAGTGTCCTAGCACAATGTTATACTTTTGGCAAAAAACTATCATGGCCATGGATTTGAAGGCCTGAGAATTGTCAGTAACTATTTTTTGAGGACATCCAAATCTTGATAAAATATTCTCCTCCAAAAACCTAATCACTACTGCATCTGTTGCGTTTCACGTAGGAATAGTTTCCACCCATTTAGTAAAATAGTCTATTACGATCAGAATCTGTTTATGTTGAGCACTCGAGTGTGGATGGATTTCTCCAATAAAATCAAGTCCCCATTGTTGAAACGAAGCTTCAGTTTTAACTATAACTAAAGGTAATGCCAGAATTTTTTGTTTGCCTATAAGCAACTGACAAGGATTACAAGTTATGACTTTAGTGTTTACATCAGTGAATAATTTCGGCCAGTAATACCCGACTCTTAATATTTTATAAGTTTTTTCTCTCAAAGTGTGGTGTCCTACACACACTCCCTCATGGAATTCATTTATAAATTTTTTTGTTTCGGATTCTACTAAACAGTTCAGTAACAATCCTAGGGGATCTTTCCAATACAATTGACCATCCATAATACAATATTTTACAACATGTAACTTCAATGTCCTAGATTTAGATGGGGTTAGGTCATTGGGGCACTGAAGGGTGAGTAAATAAGAAAAAATGTCACGGTACCAAACTAAAGAAGAGAATTTTTCTAGAATTTCAGTTGTGGGCACATTGACATCGAGTTCGTCTATCTCTAAAAATCCTTCGTTCTCTTGCAGATGATTTATTCCGAGTGCTTTCAGATTTGATTCAGCCAACAATTTAGCTAAGCCCTGACATTTAATAAGTTTAGTTGGTTTAACTTCCAGGTCGAACTCCTGAATTTTGGCTAACTATCTGCCTCTCCTTCCATTGCTGTCAGGTTGAACCAGTATATCCTTAACAGAACTTGTAGGTACATAAGCAATGATCTTTGAATGTAGTACATAGGTTCCAAAATCTTTGAGGGATTTCACCATTGCATAAGCTTTCTTTATCTCAGCATCTATGATACTTTTACTAAAGAATGCAATTGGCTGCTCAAAACCCTCATCATTCTTCTGTAACAATACGACTACAATAGTATGCTCAGAAGCAAAAGAAAAAAGAAAAAAATCTTATAAATAATCAAGACTTGTCGGTACTAGTGCTTCACCTATGAACTTAATGCGTTCGAATGATGCCTTAGCCTCTTTTTTCCACTTTACCTCGCTTTCCTTCTTAAGAATATCTGTAATCAATTTTACGATTTCAACAAAATTCAGAATGAATCTTCTCAAAAAAAATTATTTTCCCTAAAAATGATTAAATTTATTTCCTATTCCTGGGAATATTAATGGTATCTATTGCTTCAATCATTTTTGGGTCAATTTTAATTCCATCCCTAGACACTATATGGCCCAAGAGTTTACCTTCTTGCATTGCAAAATGAGATTTCTTGGGATTCAAAGACAAACCAAATTTGCGACATTTTTCAAAAGTTTGCTTGAGGTGTACTAGATGTTCTGCATCAGATTTAGAAAAAGCAGTTAGATCATCAAGATAAATAACAACAAACTTATCTCTTTCGTCGACGAAGTCGATGTCCATAGCTCGTTGGAAAGTTTCTCTTGCATTCATTAAACCGAAAGGCATTTTGTCATACATAAAGGTACCCCAAGGAGTAGTGAACGCAGTTTTCTATTTATCGTCTTGATAGACTGCAATTTGATTGTAGCCTGAAAATTCATCAATCATATACATTATTTTATCTCCTACTACTTTCTCTAAAACATGATCCATTTTAGGCAATGGATATTTTTCTTTGAGTGATGATCTGTTTAGATTCTTGAAGTCTACACACAATCTGATTTCATCGTTTTTCTTTCCTACTAGAACTAAGTTAGCTACCCACTCAGAGTATCTGAGTGAGACAATGATCTTGGCATCTGGAAGCTTCTTTACTTCTTTCTCTATCACAGGAAGAAATATAGGGTTAATCTGTTTTATTTTTTGCCTGAATGGTTTGACACCTTGTCTCAGAGGGATATTGTGTTCCATTATAGTGGTGTCATAAGTTTTTAATTCAGCATAGGGCCAAGTAAAAACATATTTATACTATATAAGCAACTCAACATACTTACTTTTTATTTCAAGAGGAAGGTACTTAGATAATTTTACCAACCTAGTATTTTCTTTGGTGCCTATATCACAATCTTCAACCTCTTCTGGTTGAAGCTGTAAGGTGGAATTCCAAGGAACGTCATCATGATTAAATAACCTCTCTAAGGGGATCAGGCCTTTGGGGATCTGATTATTTTTCAAAATAAGCATACGATGATTAGCAATCTTGTCTTGAAACTCTTGAATATATTCCCCTTCCTGCATGATCCAAGCGGGGTCATTTTGATTTTCTTGGTCGACATGTGTTTCGACAAAGTCATCCACCAATTCTAAAAATTTCCTAATTTGTTCATCATCCTCGAAAACCTGCCAATGTTGTATATTATTTAGTATGGAAGGTCTATGTCTAATCTCTATATGGTATTTAAGTTTGAAAACCGTTGGAGGTGTAAAAGTTGAGGCCGCTTTAGCCAATGAATCTGCCCATTGATTCTCATTTCTAGGGATATAATGAACATTAACCGATGAGAAAAAAAATTCGATTAGATTCCAGGCACAGCTCCTATAAGAAATCAACCTTGGCTGCTTATCCTGGTATTGATGATTAATTTTTTTTATGATCATTTCAATATCACCATAGACTTCTAAGTTCTTAATCTTTAATTTTCTGGCAGCTTCTAATCCTAAGACTAGGGATTCATACTCACATACCTTGTTAGTATAATGTATGTCCCACTATAATCTGTAAGAAAAAGGAATGATGAAATCATCGTCAGGTGCTAAAAATAGTACTCCGACTCCTGCTCCTTCATAAGATGAAGCACCGTCAAAATACATTTTCCAAACTCCAGAACTATATACATCTTTACTTATCTTTTCTTATTTTTATTTTTCTGTACAATTTTCTTCTATACATACATCTAAATCATCATCAATAAATAAAATACAATTCCATAAATCTTGATCGACAATGTAAACAGGATAGTTATTTGGGTTCAAAGAATCACTTACCGTAAATGCCAACCTTTTTTCTCTGTACAAGCATGTGAACTGTCCTCCGAAGATCAGGATTGTGGCGTAAGTCATGTTGAGTTTGAGGGATCCTCCAAGTTTGGCACCCCAAGACTTGGAAAGCAACATGTCATACTTTGGGGGTATGTCAGCGACAACCACATCCATCATAACACTTTTAACACGAATCTGTGCAAGATTGAATACTAAATATTTTATCATGCCTACACATTTTACCTTTCTCGAATCGAAAGAATACAAGTCTCCATATAGTCAAGTGATTTTGAGATCAAGTCTATCCATAATGGATTTAGGAATTACATTGTGAGAGGCTCCAGAATCAAACATGCAATTATGGAGCAGGTGAGCGTGCACAGTTAGGGTGATATAGAAAGGGGCGATGATATCTCTGACACCTTCGAAATGTGGACCAAAATTTATATTAGGCTTATCGTCTTCTAAGTTTATAACGTCAGCTTGACTTTCATTGTCTAAAAAATTAATTATTTTAGCGATTTGATTTCTGTACACTGGATTTTTTGCCATCTCGACCAGAGGTATAGGAATTTTGATTTTATTAATTTCATTTTCTAGACTGAAATTTCCCATTGTTTTATCAACTTCTGTGGTTTGGGCTTCTATTCCCTTCTTTTCATTCTTGTATTCCATATTTAAGGATTTTTCATAATCTCATCTCGTCAGATAAGGTTCTTGAAAATCATCACCAAGATTATTTATATCTTCTTCTAACTCCTCAAAATTTTGCATGTCTTCTCCTCCTACAAAATTTTCATTTTTGAAGGGGGTTTTTATTTTTTGATCTTCATCCTTAATTTTTCTTTGTTGTATTTGAGGGTTAGGATTCCTTTTGAAATCCTTTCTATGGAACTGATCATTCTTTGATTGGTCTAATTCCATTCTCGAGATTTTATTCGACAATTCTTTAATTATTCTCGCCATGTCATCCATCTTATCTTCCAAAGACCTCCCAGATCCAGAGGGTCCCACTTGTTCTTTGTACCGTCTAGTTTCTTTATTTCCCATTTCATTTTTTTTAACTTTCCTGACGCCATCATGTTTGATTCTATTTCTACAATGTCATCCTACATTTTAGTGAGATCAATAGATCCCCTTTCTCCCAACAGTAGAGCGAAATCTAGATCAAAATCTCTAGCAAAAGTTACTTTTGCTGCATGTTGGGAAGGTTTAACCTCAGCTGGAATTTTATTATATAATTTATTGAATCTTTGGGTAAACTCAAGAACTAATTCTGAATTTTTCTTTTTGAGACCCCCAAACTCAATTAGATAATACAGATGATCTTTCCTTTCTTCCCATTGTCTAATAAAAGAATTTTCTAACTCATCATATGATCCTATGGACCCTGTTGGGAGTCCTCAAAACTAGGTTCTCACTCGACCTTAGAAATTCTGAACGAGAAGCCTCGAGTAAATGTCCTCGTGCTCGAGGCCAGGGATATTAGAAAATTGGTCAAAGAAATTGATGTGTTCGGTGGCAGTTAAATCTCCCTCTCTAGTAAAATTCAACATATTTTTCATAGAATTTTCAGGTAGATCATGGAGAGGGACTGGGAGGAACAAAGGGACATACCTAGAAGCTACTTTGGAAAAATTTCTAGGAGGAGGGGGTGGTACTTGACTGCCCCTTCCTCCCCCGGTAACACCACCTCCTCATGTTGCAACCATTGATAATTTAGAGGGTGAAACTTGGAGATTAAAGAGAAGACTTTTAAGGATATGTGGTGACCTTTTGGTTATGTATGGATAAGGCAAAACGGTTTCATAGATATGACCATCGCAAGATAGGAAATTTGAAAAATAAAGAACAAGAAAAAGGGGACTGGTTTCTTTGGACTCAAAGGATCTGTACACAGGAGAACCAACAGGAGTCGAGTCACTATATATAGTATATTCTTCTAAATTTTGAGAGGTTGTAGACTGAAATTATGGAACTTTTGAAACGCCAATCGAGGCGAGAAGTGAGATAGATCCTTTACCTCTATTAGTAAAGGAGACGGTTGGAAAAGTTTTGGTTTTAAATTCGGGTAACACCAACTCAGGTTCTAGGGTTTCAGAAGATTAAAACAAAATCAGAGTCGAAGAAGAAGAATTGATGATTCTTATGCAGTGAGGGTGGAAGGGAGGAGCATGGAAGGATTCATATCCTTTACTAAGTAAGTGTAATATAATGGAGTTGGTGCTTCCTGGGGTTGGTTCCCTAAGGACAAGGGAGTTGGTGCTTCATAGGGTTGATGCCCTAAAAACAAGGGAGTTGGTGCTTCCTAGGGTTGGTTCCCTAAAGAACGGGATTTGTGTCTCCTAGAGTTTGTTCTCTAAAAAGGATTGGTGTCCTTCACTATTCTTTATAAAAACCTTGTAATTTATGTTAGAAATATTTATATAAATGATTTTACATACAAGTCCATTGTTGGCATATTATGGTAATCAATAAAATATAAAAGTAATTGTTAATTGTTGAAAAAGGGTAATATTGATTCAACCCCCTTCTTAGTATTCCAAACAAAGGTCAGGTCCCTTGGGCGCCCACGGGACCTGGCCTGACATATATATATATATATATATATATATATATATATATATATATATATAGATATATCTTATGTTTTTTTGAATTTTTTGAAATTTTATGTTATGAAGTTTAACTTTTTTACATTTTTTTAAGCTTTTTTTTAATTTTTTA
>ML827999.1:98687-108908 GCA_009831015.1 Picea engelmannii
TCCCAATTTGGAAAATTGGGTCCAAAAAATCATTTGAAATATTTCAAAGCCATTTTAAGGCATAAAACAACAGTTTTTTATGGGCCAAACCCTACTTTGGAGAAACATGTTGTGTTCTACAAATTGAGAGCTTTACTATAGTGCAAGAATTAACTCAGTTAGAGCTTGTATGCAAAATCTATTCCTTTCGTAAGTTGACCTACCTTGTTGAACACCATTGTGTCAGAGGATGCAACTTCAGTCCCCATTACCCATGCATATAGGGATAGCCATAATTGGAATTTCAAGAAGATTATAGAAGGTCCAAAGCATTATCACCATTGATGGTTGAGGAAGTCAAAACAGTACCCCTAGATGACTATTGAACTATGTTAAATATTGGGCTGATAGGAGGAGAAGGGGTTCCATTATTTTGCATTGTATCTTCTTCCATAATTGAGAAAATAATATGAGAGTGGTATTTTGTTAGAATAATAGAGGAGGAGGAATTTTTAGTAGTATTTTGAGTCACAGTGTTGAAAGGTAACTCCATAGTGACTTCCCATTGCTTTGTATGTGCATTTTATAACTGAAACAAAGAAAAAAAAGCATATGCCTCATATTCTAGCTAGGTTTTTGCTCGTATTGGGTTTCCGAGGTCAAATATTGTGATCATTTGTTTGGATGGAATGTATTTTTTGTATGTTCTTTAATTTTTTTGTTTCAATTATTTCATAAATTAAATCCATAAGCTACAGATAATAAATATGGAATATCAAGAAATAAACTAAATAAATATAAGATATCAGAATGATATAATATTTGTTGTGATGAACTGTTCTAGTGGAATATCCATGATGATTTACATACCATATTGGTATAAGATCATGTTTCTTGGGGATATATTTGGAAAGTTGCAAGATCTAGGAATTGTCTTCAACAAAAAGTCATGAAACCCTAGCAAGGGTAGATGAGTATGTTCACAAAAACATTGAAGGTCCAGCAGAAATGATATTTGTGAGGCTAGAGGACCAAGTTGTTGACATATATAGAAATATATCCCTCCTCATGACAAAATTAGTAAGAGATATCATATTATTCATGGAGTTTGGACGCTCTAACTGATATATTAGATCATAGGGGAAATTGGGAGATAATGAAGAACTAGAAAAGGAGTGAAGGAAAGAGAATGAGAAATAGTATCCCAGTTCAAGTGTCGCTAAAACTTCACATTCCCTATTGAATATGGAAGAAACATTGGACATAAATCCATACCAAGGTGATATTGATGCATTAAAACAAAATCATTGGTTGCAACAACTAGAAATTTATTTCAGCATTCACCATATAGATAAAGAAAAACATATATCATTTTCCATACTGAATTTAGAGGGCCATGATTTAAAATGTTCATAAATCCATATGGAAACACTTAGTATTAAGGGTGATCCATCGATAACTAGGTCATAGGAATTAAAAAGCCTCATCAAGTCCCAATTCTACTCTATCAAGTATGTAGAGGACCAATGGATCTAGTGGCACTACTTTAGCCATAAGAAAGGGAAGAGTGTATAGGAGTACACCATCAAGTACAAAAATATGGTCATCATGTTGGCCATCTCTTGCAAGATCCCATATGTACTCCTCAAGTATCTGGGGGGTCTACATAGCCATCTACAAAATAAAGTTATGTTTTTCAAGTCGAGGACAATGGATGAGGCATGTGTATAGGCATATTATATGGAAAACATAGGCCAAAAGAAAGGTAATACAAGTAGTTCCAAGAAGAAATAGCACTATGAATATTCCAAGGAGGGTGTTGGGGAAATGGGTGGAACTTGTAACGAAATAGATAAACAATTATGAAGATAATCGAAGAGGGATCAATTTTCTTTTTAAGTTAAAAGGTGGTGTCTAAAGACACCATTACAACACTTAAGTAAAGTGAATTGTGATCAAAACATCACAGTGTATATTGGTTTTTGATATATCCATATGATATCAACTAGATTGCTTGATCTCCATGATGATAATGACCTAAGGGGCATGTTATTTATAGTGTTAATATCTAACCAATTTCCATAAAATATGGAAGATATTTTCCACATGTAACCATCAATTATTAGAGTTGACTCCATCAAATACATGTTGTTAATTTGGATCAACAAGAATGCTCAACCTAACTACCTATGAGTCCAACTCATAGTCAATTTCTAGGTTGGTCGATACACCACTCAATTATCTTCTACTATTGGTCGAATGTATAACTAATAGGCATGTCGAATACTTGACTGACTAATGTAGATATATGGTCAATATCCCAATCAACTGTATCCAGATGTAGGTCGATATTGCGACCAACTGAATCCAGGATATGTGTGATGAACCATCAATTCTTGATGTTTAAACACGCCCTCATCAACACACATCTATGGAGATTAAAGAGGTGAAATTACATCATCATGACACCCCTCAATAATTTCATATTTTTGATTCCCTATTATCCTACAAACATTGATAAATACAGCTTCATCTAAATCTTTGGTGAAGGTATCAACAACCCGATAATCTATTCTACAATATTCGAGAAAGACAACATTCTCATGAACCAATTATCTCAAGTAGTGAGCATGAAGAACAAGATGTTTCATCTTACTGTGGGTAATAGGATTGTCAACAACATATATAGTTCTCTGGTTATCATAGTATATTTTATTTGAGGTATGAATAGGAAGGCTAAGTTATCAGAAAAGTTGATGGATCCACACTACTTCAGTAACTACTTGAACGATGCCACGATATTCTTCTTCTATAGTTGAGAAAGGTACTACCTTATATTTCTTGCACTACCACACAAATGTTTGAGTGCTAAAGAAAGAAACATAGTTAGAATTGGACTTCCAATCATCATTATCGCCATCCCAGTCGGAGTCGGTGAAGTCGATCAATGAATATGAACTTCGACAATACTTGATACCAAAATGAGTGGTACCATTGAGATAACAGATAATGCCTTTGACTGTTTTCTAGTGGCTTTCTTTAGGGTCCTACATAAATTGCCAAACCACACTAACAACAAAAGAAATGCTAAGTCAACTATGAGTAAGATAAATAAGATTGTCGACTAGTTGTCGATAAAGTGTAGCATCGAATGCAAGTGTTTGCCAATTTTTGGTCAACATTAGTCCATATTGGAAAGGAGTAGAAAAAGGATTACAATCAACCATTTTAAAACATGTCAAAATATCCATCACATATATTTAGAAATAGAAATGAAAAACCATCGCATAGAGGTAATACTTGAAGACCCAAAATATAATGTAGAGTACCAAGCTTTGTCATGTCAAAGGAGTCAACAAGTTGTTTCTTCAATCTAAGGATGAGTTCATTATTATTTCCAGTAATGAGGAGATCATCTACATATACAACAACATTCAAAGTGTCTCCATTAGTATGGAGTACATACAAGATGTGATCAAATTCATAGTGTTTGAAACCAAGGCGAAGAAAGAAATGGTCGATCTTACTATACCAAGCTCATACATATTTCTTCAAATCATAATGTGACTTCTTAAGTCGACAAACCAAGTTAGATTTTTTCACAAAAATAGGTTGTTATTCCATGAAAATTTATTCAGATGGGTCTCCATGAAGAAAAGCACTCTTCACATCCATTTGATGGATTTTCCATCCAAAATGAGTAGTAAGGGAAAAAATTAGTCAAACATAGCTCATCTTTGCAACATGGGAAAAGTTTTCAATGTAGTCATTTCCTTCTTGTTGATAAAATCCCTTTGCAAATAGGTGTGTCTTATTTATCTCAACTACACCTCCATATGTTAATTTGGTCTTGTAGACCCATCGACACTTCATAATGTTCTTTCCTTGCAGTTAGTGAACTAAGTCCCAAGTGTGAGTTTTCAACAATGAGTTAATTTGTTTCTTCATGGATTATTTCCATTAAGGCCTTCCTTCAACATCTGAGTAGGAAATATGATCATAATTTTCAAGTCCACGAGTGATCAGTGCAACACTGACATGTTTCTTTTGACTTCAAGTTTTTCATAAGGAGGACACATCCCCAACATCATATCCAGTAGCTTCAATTGTCTTGGCAACCCATCTAGGTAGATACAAAATAGGTTAAATATGGTTCATAATAGTAGGTCAATCAGAATTTAGAGGGTCAAAACAATAACAAAGTTTGACTTTCTAGTCAAAGGACTAAAATATAGAACAAGAGAACTAGTGTCAGAGACAACATAAAAGGGATCATCCTATAGAAATCCAAAGGAGGAATTCAACAAATTAATTCCATAAGACTTCTCATAAAATCATACATTTCGTCTAATAATAATTTTCCATTTGAAAACATCATATAGTAGATAGGATTTCGACTCTTTAGAGTACCCCATCATGATGCAAGCATAACTCTTTTCATTTGAAATCATTGGAAATGTGAGCTTGGGAAACACATCCAAACACACGAAGGTGGTCGACTGAGGGCTTCCTTCAACACCATCATTGGACTAGATTCATGGAAGGAACAACTCGAGTTGATATGTGACTGAGAAGATATTTTTCACGGTACACCACTACATCCCATAAGTGAGGAGGAATATATTTAACCTGCAAAAGACATCTATCCATTTCGAATAACATCTGATTCTTGCGTTATACAATGCCATTCTACTGAGGTGTGTGAGGAACTGGCCAATGTCAGTCAATACTATATTAAACTAGGTATTCATCAAAATTTTGATTCACATACTCACCACCATTGTTTTATCTTAGGCACTTGATGGTTTGGCCAAATTGTTTTTCAACACACTCTAAACTCCTTGAAATTTCAAATACAAGGTTCTTGTTCTTCAGAAAATAGACACATGTAAAGCAAAAGAAATCACCAATGAAAGTCAAAATATACCTTGCACCTTCCAGTGAAGGTAGATTGATATAGAACACATCACTATGAACCATTTCCAGTAGGTTTTATACTTGCCACTCTTTTCTAGAGTCAAATGGTGTCTGATGATGTTTCCCAAGCACACAACCCTTATAGAATCATTCAGGGGGAAACACTTTAGCTATACTAGAAGCCATGTTTCGAGTTTCCAATGTCTGCAAACTAAGAAAATGTAGATGTTTGCGTTTTTCATTCCATAATTGAATTTGTTCATAAATTTGAGAACCAACGTAGTCGGTTGATTTTCAGGTTGAGTCATGTCATAGAACTTATACAAAATGTCCATCGAGTTGAGAAGCCTGCAGAAAAAAAAAATCGAATTTCCTTTCTTCAAATTACAAACATAGAACCAATATGGCCAAAATTCCATATTCTTACATGTATGTTTTAGCTGAGCAACATACAACATATTGGCATTGATATGTAGCACATGATAGACCTCGACAACTTTCCCATGTCAATAGGTAACATCACCCTGTCCAACAACATCCAAAGAAAAATCATCAACAACATATATTTTCCTCTCCTTATGTTCATCCAACCACGTGAACAAGGAGGTATCCTTAGCCATGTGATGAGTGCACCCAGGGTTGACTACCCATTTTTTCTATGAAAAATGAGACAACAAGTCTTGAGAAGTTATGAATTGGAAGTGAAATTATTAGATGTTCGACTTTCATAGGACACTTTTGCTTCTAGGAGTTTAACCTTGTATTCTAAATCGTCTCGCTTCTTATAAAAAACGTTTTCCACATGTCTAGTATTTACACAATACTGACATGTTTTCTTCTTTTCACAACATTGGGGTGCATCTGTTTATCCCTTACGTTTCTGGTTGTATTGTCCAGGTTTCTGTGCAGAGGCATTAAATCTTACTTTATCTGTGGGATCCATATTTCTCTTTCCCTTGAGCATGGAGTGGGATTGATGTTTACCACCAATCTTTTATTCTTCAAGCAATATGTGTTGATCAGTAATCAAAATACCACAAAAATATTCAAAGGTGTAATCCTCACCATCCTCCTTTTATGCTTGACAACCGGTGTGGAAATTCCACATGAACATGTCGAATGGTGTTATTAAGTTAATCAGGATGAACTCAATGACTTTTCCATCCTTCTTTTGATATTTCTTTCCACATTATCCCAATTTCAACTAGAATTCTTTGACACATGCCAAATAGTTCTCCATTATGTCAAAAACATGAGTATCGAGAGAGATCAACTCCTTCTCCAACTTCATGACATGGTTCTCGTCAACTAGGTTGAACAATGACTTTATCCTCTTCCAAACTTGATGTGGGAATTCGATTCCACTGAGGTTAAACTAAATCTCTCATGAGATATAGGTGGTTATGACCCTTACAAACTCATCATTCTTTCCTTCAACAACGAACTTTGGTTGATCGTTTGTTGGATCTAGAATCAAAATCTTCGTATAATGCCAAAATCCTTTACTCTTCAGCAGGTTTTCCATATCTGGTGCCCATATTGCATAATTTGATCCATTCAGAACAATAATATAAATCTTTGAAGCCATATTCGACATCCAGACATAAATTCTATTTCAAAGTTCCAATAAGAAAACCACCAACCTAGATTCAATCACACAAAAAATCCCACTAATCAAGGTTTTTATATAAAAGGTCAAGGATTTAAACCATCGGTTGTGATACCATGTTGGGGAAAGGGGCAGAACCTGCAATGAAATAGATAGACAATTTTGAACATATTGAAATAAGGATAAAAAAAAATTCAAAGATAAAAGGTGGTGTCTAAAGACACCATTACAACACTTAAGTAAAACACATTGTGATCATAATGTCACAGTTCATATTGGATCTTGATATCTCCATATGATATCAACTCGATCGCTTGATCTCCATGACGATAATGACCCAAGGGTTATGCTATTTATAGCCTCAATATCTAACCAACTTCCATATAATCTAGAGGATCTTGTCCAGTTGTAATCATCAATTCTTATGGTTGACTTCATCAAATTTGAACTGGCGAGTTGGCTTGATAAGGATGCTTGACCTCACTTCCCTTGCATCACTATGCAAATCATAGTGAATTTCTAGTTAGGTTGATCCACCACCCGACTATCTTTGACTGTTGGTCGACTATATGACCGATAGGCATGTCAAATAATTGATAGACTAATGTAGACATATGGTTGATCACTCGACAAACTATATCCAGATGTAGGTCAACCACCCAAACATCTAAATTGAGGATATGTGTGATGAACCATCAATGCTTGATGTTCCAACAGATGGGAAGAAGTGGAAAGGAGGAAATGATAAGAATATGATGACCATTGCACATTATTGCAAGCATATTAGCAACCATTGTAACCATTGCAATATTGATGGGCACACTAAGGAAAAATCCTCAAAACTACATCAATAGTTGAACCCAAAGAACCAAAAGAAGGAAGGAAGGAAAAATAATATTCTAGCCACAAATTTGAGCAATCAGGTTGAAAGCATCTCCGATGTGGATGAGAATATTGTCTACATATTAGTGAAAAAGGAGATGAATCCAAGTAACCTTAATCAACGAGAAGATAAAGAGATGACTAAGCCCTTCCAGATCAAGGTCTAGGTCAAGAAGAGCAAGATAGATTTCATGTTCCATTGCGATATTATACTCACAATGATGAGGACAAATGGTCACACATGTGATGGATTGTATCTAAGAGATTCCCTTTCACTCCATATGTACTAGGATTACCTCCACTTGTTTTCACGTCCACAAATACGAGATAACACTATGGATTCATGGTGATGGTAGTTATTTTGAAAATGAAATGGTTTGTGAGATCCTTGAAGTGTGAAAGAAATTGAATATTTACCCCTACCAAGTGTGAAAGGAAATAAGGTGTAAGCATGAGAGTCCTACCCATTTTCACTTGGAAAGGTGAAAGTGAGGGTATTCTCCCTTCAAAATGAGACGATCTCTTGAGAATGGGTGTGATTGAAAAATATAACAATTTACATGCTCCTCCAAATGAGAAGGAAAAGGGACATTTAAAGTAAGGAACTTTATTTTCAAATTGCATAAGTGATGGTGAAGGGATTTAAGGTTTCATGGGTGTTGAGGTAGGAAAATAAACCTCATTAATCATAAATACTTACCTAGATAAAGGGATTAACTCTAACTTTTTCCATTGAAATGGAAATCCCTCCAATTATGTCCAAACTACCCTATGAAAGGTAAGTTGTTATATTATGCTCTCTATATAATCTAATCTAACTAACCAATGTAAAATACATGACTATAAATGACTTTGGGTGAATGCATGGAATACGATGTAGCAGATGAAGTATAAAAAATAAAGTGAACTAAACCCTATTAAAGGAACCAAAAAACAAGAGTTGAGAAACTAAGTTTAAGGATTCGGTCTAAGGGTTCCTTAAATGGATATATAAGAATGAAATCCAAGAAACCCTTTCAAATTCAATCCTACCTGGATAAATGATGAATACTTATTGAAGATTGTAAATGAGAAATGGGTGGGTTTTGATGAAAAGTCAAGGTACTTCAAATATGTTTTCAATTTTGTTGTAGCCTCAAAGAAGGTTAGGTTGGCACTAGCTGCATGGGCCTCAAATAAATTTAAACATACAAACACAGAGCTTAAGGAAGTGGAAATTCAAATAATAAAATTATATAATCAAAACTAAAAAGAAAAAAATCATCCAAGTGGAAAAGGAAAGGTTAAAGATTCTAGCAAATGTAAAGCATAAATTATTAGATAGGAGGGAGGTAGATTGGAGGATGATGAGTAGGATTGTAGGGTTGGAAAAGGGCAATGAAAGCACACACTTTTCCTTAATTTTCAAATACAAGGAAGAGATTTAATACTATATATGATATGAAGAGATCGCATGGAAGCAACATAAATAAGTTTCATGACATGTAATAGATATGGGGTATCACACTTCCAATCTATTTATAGAACCAAATAAGGCTAATATTTATGAAATATTGAAAATTATATCTTTTTTTCCAAGGTTTATATAAGAGAAATCAAATCAAAGGTTAATGGGAGAGATTTTATGAAAGAGTTAAAATGATTTTCTAGCCTCTTTTAAAATATACAAACCCTCCAAGCCAAATGGATGGAATGTAGAATTTTACATAGAGTTTTATGACTTATTAAGAGAGGACCACATAAGGGTGATAGAGGAGGTCAGGAATACAAGAAAATTCCTTAAATTTTAGCTTCAATTCTTAAAAAGGATGACCCATAAATCTTTGATGAGTTTAGGCAAATATATTTATAATTGTATATATGAACTTTTTGGCTAAAATATTGGTAGTAATAATTAAAAGGATTTTCTTAAAGGAAATTAGTTTGGATATGTCAATACAAAAATATTCCAACTATGGTAATAATCTATCAAATAAAAAATACTCCAGTTATGGTGATGAAACTAACCCTATTTAAGGCATCCGATAGATTAAGTTGGCTACGTATTAGATGGATTCTTTGGGTAGGGTACCATTTTCCTATAATAGAGTGGATAATGCAGCGTTTGACATTTTTTTACTTTTACAATGCTTATAAATGGGTTAACATCTGAGTTCTTCAAACCATCTAGGGTTTTGAGACAATGATGCTATCGTTTCCCATTCCCCATTCTTGTTCCTCATAATAATAGAATGATTAAATAGGGAAATTTCAAATGAGAAGAGGGTGTGGGTTATAATACGTGTGGAGATGGAGAGGGATTTGTATTTATTCACATATTTTTTTATTTATTGATGTTTTGTTTTTTTAGTAAAGGATCATTAAGAGAAGTAAAAAAATTGAGAGAAGTAAAAATGTTAGAAGAAATTTTATACCTCTACAACATTGCATTATGTATGGAAGTTAATGCTCTTATGAAATCAACAATTTGTTTTAATGGCCTAGAATTGGATAAGAAAGGCTATTCTATAGATTTTTCTTTTTAATCACTTTGATTTTTTATTAGGATTTAAATATTTTTTCTTTCCTCTTAAGCCAAATGACTATGAGAATAAATAGTAAGCATGGTCAATAGAGAAGATGGATGCTAGATTAAATAATTGGTTTAACAAATGAATATTCATATGGTGCAGATTGACTTTGGTTAAGTCTATATTTTCCAATATTTTGGTACATTCTAGCATATATTCCCAAAGGAGTATTAGAGAAAATCAGAAAAAAGGTGTTCAAAGTTTTGTGAATTGGGAAGAAAGAAACTAAAGAATCCCTCTAATTAAGTGGAAAATAGTATCTAA
>ML827999.1:129520-150488 GCA_009831015.1 Picea engelmannii
GCGCCCTAGCTAGTTTATTTACATTCTGTCTGTAAACATTTTTCAGTCATTTGTTATTAATGAAATGAAGTCTTATTTCCGCTGCATCTCTGCGTTTATGTGTATTGTTGTATTTCATTGTGTTCCTACATAAATCCAGATCACACTCAAATGTTGGTCACTTCACTTTATGACTGGATTCGGTCGGTAGCAACTCCAGTGAATTGGAGTCGATTGTCATATTAGGTAGATCTACTGGAGCCCCGAAGACCGGAGTAGACGTAGACCATTGATCAAAGGAGAATGTGGACCATTGATCATTGCGTTCTTCGGGAGTTTGGCGGTTCAGTTATTTAGGAGAAGTTCATTATTGTGTTTGGAGTGGAGGAAATCTAAAGCTCTAGAGTCTTAGAGTGCAGATGTGTGCCTTTTTTAGCTAAGCCCTTAGTCCTAGCCTATGGTCACGTGCAAAACTCCACTAGAGAAAAGAGACCATCATGAATTTGAAAAGTTGTGCAGGTGTGAGGAAAGGCCTGTGGTAAATAATGTAGGGGTTCTGCAAGGACCCGCGAGCCATTTCGGCTCCTGTGAATATCAATCCTAGACTAGGAGGCCACGCCAACCCTTAGGGGTTTGCATCCCGTTTGAAATCCTATATTAAACATTTAGATATATAAATTATATTAATATTTATTTTAAACATTTTTGTCTAAAATTAATACTATTAAATAAGTTTATATTATAATAAAAAGGAAAAAAGATAAGAAATCAATTAAAATTGTTTAAAATTAAGATAACTTTATTAGCAATAAATGAATAACTAAGACATTGATAGGAAATGACATTTTTTATCTATTAAAAATCTATTTCAAATTTGAATTTTTTTTATTTAGAGAGGTATAATTACCCTACCTTCTCTAGATTTGAACCCTTAACTTCCAAGGAGTAAACACGTGTTCTTAACCATTAGATCTACTCAAATTATATATATAGGAAACACATGTTCTTAACTATTAGATCCACTCAAATTATATATATATATATATATATATATATATATATATATATATATATATATATATATAATCAAACAAAGTTAATTTATAAACTTAAACTAATATATAATTTATTTATTTTTATGATTTTATTATAAGGTTTGTCAATTGGACTATGGTAAAATAGACTACACAATTAAAATTCAATAATTAAATTGAAATTTTAAAATATATGTAAATAATTTATAATTAGAATAAATATGATGACGATGATGATGATGATGATGATTAATGTCCACTTAGACTGAGTTGGTCTATCATACCTTAATAGGGTAAGAGATTACTTGCAATTCTTTAGAAATTTTGTTTATGTGCTCGAAAAGCATTAAGAGAAGTTTTCCAAGATCACCATAGTTTTGTTGAGCTAAAATGTTAGGAAGGTTGGTAGTGTGACAAATATTTTTAAATTCAGATCTAATCTGGGTGTAGGCTAGACAATCTAAGAGAAAGTGCTTTTCATCTTTAACATTCTTAGTGTCACAAAGGCGACACACTCTTTCAGTTTCACTATGGAGCTATGGGAATTTTTTCTTATCTTAGAAATCTTTTTTTTTTCTTTACACTTGTAAAAATAGAGAGATAATTTTGATCTTCTAGATTAGGGTTGATTACATCGTTATAATACCTTAATTTTCTTTTTTTCTCTAACTCTTTTTCACCACATTTTCTCCTTAAATTTTGATTTAATGAAATTTTTAATAGTATCCTTATTCTACAAAATGGCCTCTTCCATGATTCCCTAATGGCTTAGCCAAGACTGGACATCTTTCTGCCATCCTCACTTGAGTCGAAGGTGGTTACGATTGGATTTTGAAGCAATTTTAGGAAGCCTCTTGTCTTCCATATTGTTTAACTTGTTCTTATACATTAGGTATATAGTTATAGCCGTGCTATCAATGGGGGAAATTATTTCCACTAAGAGGACGATGGGATAGGGTGTATTTCCTTTAATTTTGATATTATAGATTATAAAATTATTTTTGTATKTTCTCTATCTTTATTCAGGATTCACTAGAGATACTGCATCCTSAGTCTTCACATCCATATAGAATAACATGTGTAACAAGAGCCTCAAAGAGGATTTYCTTCTTATCCCATATCCAAAGATTGGTTGATTGACAATTGTTTTCAAGYCCACAATAAGCTTTCCAACMACCAATAATTATTTTCTCAATGCTATAATTCGAGTTGAGCTTGTGGTGAATATCTATGAAGTCACTTCCTCAAGTTGTTGTTGTCATATATGAAGATATCATAAGTRATTTTATTAGATTTAATGATYACAACCTTAGTCTTGTTATTATCAACAATCATATTTATATTAGAGCAAAATYCTTGAGAAATAAATTAAACTATATATATGTTTTAAAATTTTGAACATTATTTAATTCCAATATATAATTTCAAACWTTAATTTTTTTTATTAAATATATTTTAAAGATTTCTATTTTGATTATATTAATATGTTTTATTTCCCATTYAAACACAATGAGAATATAATGAGGTTGTAAACCAAAATTTACCTTTAACAAAAATATAGGGAAATAAAAACATTCTAATGAAACTATGAAAAACTTTATAAACTTTTGAGAATTACATTTTTAATTTCAAATTTTAAGGATTTTTTTTATTAAATATAATTAGTTTTTATTATATTTATATATAAATAAGATATTTATATTTTAATTATATGAATATGTTTTATTTTTTAATTTATTAAAATTGGAATTAAACTTAGATAATGAGGATAACAATCATTTTTTCCAACCACTCAAACTATACTCAATTAACACAATGATTAAAAATATAATTATATAAAATGATATAAATAATAATACTACATAAATTATCACACACTAACATAAACTTACAAAGTTGTTTTGTTTTTTAGTTGGTTAAAATAATATTAACTTTTATATAATTTTTTAAATATAAAATTTCAACGCAAAGTTATAATATTAATAAGTAAAAAGATAATAATTGGTATATAAGAAAATTACAAAATATTTTAATTTAAAATAAAATTTTAATGGATTAATTTAAAAAATCAAGACATAAAATAGAAAAATGTGTAATTTTTAAATTAGAAGCAAAAGTTCAATGTGAGGGATATTGGACTTGCACTTTTATTCTTTTGCATCTTAGTTATTAGAGATGGTTCATCCATCTTATGATTTAGTACTTGAAAATATTACATTTTTATTATTATTAAAATAAATGTCGATGAAGAATAATATTATATAAAAAAAATATTAATTTTTACTTATTTTAAAAATTATGTTTTCAACATTTTATTTTTTTTTAAAGTTATGTTTTTAACATTTTATTTTTTAGAAAAGATATGTATTTTTTTACTCATTTAAAAAAAATATTTCAACTAAAATTATATTCTTTTATTCTTATTTTAATTTTCATATTTAAATTGTTAACTTTAAGTTTTTATATTTAAGTTTAAAATTAATAACATTTCACTTTTATGATGATGATGATGATTAACGTCCATTAAGATCAAATTGGTCTATCAGGCCTTAAGAGGGTAAGTGATTACTTGTGATTCTTTAGAATTTTGTTTATGTGCTCGAAAATCATTATGATAAGTTTTCCAGGATCACCATACTTTTGTTGAGTTAAGAGGTTAGGAAGGTTGGTAGTGTGGAAAATATTTTGAAAATGAGATCTAATATGGGTATAGGCTAGACAATCTAAGAGAAAGTGATTTTCATCTTCAACCTTCTTAGTGTCACAAAGGTGACACACTCTTTCATCCCATGGCGTTTTAGTAATTGATCAACGCCTAGTTTCACTATGAAGTTCGTGAGAATTTGTTCTTATCTTAGCAGTGTTTTTTTTTCTTTACACTTGGCAAAATAGATACATAATTTTGATCTTCTAGATTAGGGTTTATTACATCCTTATAATACCTTAATTTGCTTTTGCCTCTAACTCTTTATCACACCACATTTTCTCCTTAAATTTTGATTTGACATTTTTTTTAATAGTATCTTTAATCTGCAAAATGGTGTCTCCCGTGATTCCCCAATAGTTTAGCCAAGACCAGGCATCTTTATGTCATCCTCGCTTGAGTCAATGGTGGTTATGACTCGATTTTGAAGCAATTTTAGAAATCCTCTTGTCTTTTGTGTTGTTTAACTTGTTCTTATACATTAGGTATCTAGTCATAGCCATGCTCTCAATGGGGGAGATGATTTTTTCTAAGAGGAGGATGGGATAGGGCGTATTTCCTTCAATTTTGAGATTATAGGTTATACAATTCTTTTGTATTTTCTCTATCTTTCTCCAGGATTCATGAGAGATACTACAACCCCAAACTTCACATCCATAAAGAATAACAAGTGTAACAAGAGTCTCAAAGAGGAGTTTCTTCTTATCCCAACTCTAAATATCAGTTGATTTACAATTGTTTTCAAGCCCATAATAAGCTTTCCATCTCCCAATAATCCTTTTCTCAATGCTATAATTCCAATTGAGCTTGTGGCGAATATCAATTCCAATATATTTGTATGAAGTCACTTCCTCCAAGTTTTTTTTTCATATTCAAAGTTATCATAAGGGATCTTATTGTATCTAATAATCATGACCTTAGTCTTATCCATATTAACAATCATACTCATATTGGAGCAAATATCCTTGAGGATTCTTAGATGGTTTTCAAGATCATGGGGACTCATTTCCATAAGAACAATATCATTGGCGTAAAGAAGAACATTGATGACTATACCAGTGAGAGTAGGTCTGACACAACCTGTTTTTTCCAAGAAATCTTCTAACTTGTCAATGTATATGCCAAAAAGGGCAAGGGACAAGCTTGTTTGACTCTGATATTGTAGTTAATCTCTTTTGACCATCCCTCAGTGTTTTTAAAATTAGCAATAACTTTATCATACATCGTTATTGCAGCAACCCTCGACTCTAGAGGCACTTTTATCTCTTCCAACCTATTCCAAAGGTTTTTCCTAGGAACCATGTCAAAATATTTTCTAAAGTCAACAAAAGAACAAAAAAGATTGGTTTAAGTATTGAAAAAATTCTCTGCAATGATCCTAAAGGTAACAAGATGGTCCATAGTTGAATGATATATCCTAAACCTGTCCTGGCATTTAGCTCTTTTACTGTGACTTTCTAGGCAAAGGCTAATCTTCTTTTCCAAAATAATTCCATAAAGCTTGGCTAAAATCGGGCTAATCATAATGTTCCTATAATTAGAGGGAATGTTTCTATCCCCATTTTTAAAAATAGGAACAATGAGGCTTTTTGTCTAGGGTTTAGGGAAGCCCTACTTGACTGCTAAATTCAAGAGCTTGTGTATGTGAGAGATAAGGATAGGCCCTCCAATTTTAAAAATTTCATCTTGGTAGCCTTCAATGTCCTTATCTTTCCCATTTGAAAGCCGCTTAACCTTGAACTCTATGTCATCTAAAGAAAAACCTTCTTCCTTTGTAGGGACAATAGGAATGGTGTCCATGGAATCAAGGAACTCGTAAATACTTTTATGGTAGGGATTCGAGTCCCTTCAGGGAATCCTATTATTTTCTTTAGTATTGCGGTTGAGAATTTGGCTCCAAAACTTCTTAGGATCCAACTTATATAGTTGTGAAAGTTGCTCTTGCCTTTTATTGATATAGTACATTTTTTCCCTTTTAATTAGGGTTGTGTACGTATGGATCTTATCGAGTTTTAAGGACTCATTAGAAGCATTCATAATGGCTTTCCTAGTAATTTTACATTCTTTATTATACCAAGGGTTAGTCGTTCTATTATTCTTTTTATATGACACCTCGAAAGAGAACTTGGTAATCGAAGTGGAAAGGGTAGTTGTAAAATTATGATAGAGTTCTTCAATGTTGTCCTTATAAGTTAGGATATTTAATTTACTATTTAAATCCTTTAAGAAAATGTCAACTTTACTTTCATCAAAGTGCAAATTCCTTTGATTATCGGAATTCTCCTCAATGGCGCTCCTATGCATGGAAAAGTTTAGAGTTAGGGTTAAAGGTTTTTTATCAGATTCAGGCTCATGGTCATTTAAAAGGTCAAAATTTGCTATTCGGTTGGAAACGGGGATATCAGATATCACATAATATACAACACTAATACCTAACCCATGAATACAAGTCATCTAGTTGTAGTTTGGCCACTTCATTACTCCATTGCAAATTATTAGGTCTTGAGAGCTGCAGAGCTTGACCAACTTAGTACCAAACAAATTCTCAATTAGGTCTCCAAAGCTTCTTTTGTAGCTATTAGATAAAACAAGGTCCTCATCTAGCCATAAAGGATTATGGATGGAATTAGTACTTAAAAGAGTAGCTTGTTTAGTTGTAGTCCTAGCATTAAAGTGTCCTAGAAGGAGGATATTACCTTCATTTTTCAAATTATAAATATCTTGTTCTAAATTATTATAGGGACAATTGTTATCTCGATTGTTTTTCTTATAAAAAGTAGAATTAATAGGTGCAAAATAACAAATTGTTATATACATCTTCTTAGCATTGATGTCTGAAATTTCTACAAATGTATTCATTGAAAGGATCAATCTTATGAAGTTGAATGTGAGGAAAAATGTTCTTTCTCCTTATTTTAAACCTATCCTTATATATAAAAGTCTTCTTCATATTTTAAACCTATAATACTATTCACATCAAATAATGATTTATACTATAAATAATTATCATGAAATTTATATTATTATGATATTCCTTTTTTTCCATATTTTAAACTCAACCCTAATTCACAATAAATATTGTTAAATAATTATCATAAAATTAATCTTACTCTAATAGTCAACTCTCTTCATATTTTGAACTCGACCTAATTAGTACTTAATTTTCTAAGTATACACTTAACTCATGACACTCTCTACATTAAAGATGATTTACACTCTAACTAACACTTACACTTGTAACAAACTATTTTAATATATTTTCTTATCATATTTTATTGTAAATTATATAAAATAATAAAACTTATCATATGTCAATTTCATTACAGCTGATGGTGTCACTGAATACGAACCTAATTTGAAATCTGTCATTGGTCTGTGGTTGTTTATATGTATTGCATGTCAACGTCAACTGTTCCATTAAAAAACCACTTGTAATGATCGTTTTTATTTGTCAAATTATCCCGCCAGTAATCTTTATGAATTTGTTCTGAAAGAAGACTTTCGTCGAGATTTCATTACAGTGCATGTTTCCCTATTGAATTGGTCCGTAATAACATCGTAGTGTAGGTTATTAGTTTATTTAAATGATTGAAGAAGTCCATGATAACTTTGGACTCGATTGGATTTATAGTATAGATGTGATATTTTATATTCATACGCTTTGGGAATCCGAGGTGATTTTCACACTGTTATAACATCAAAAAGATGAAAATTATGTGGAATTTTTTTTTAACCTAACCAAACCCCTAATCTCCTAAATGGTGCTATTAAAAAGATGCCTACAAGCTAATTCTTTTATTTTTTTTCACCCAAGAAGCACCAAGATAGATGAAAATTTATAAAATGATCCATTCCATATCATACTTCCCTATTTAAGGATGCTTTTGTTCCTCAAAATCTTTTACTCAATGAGGTGAGGAAATTTTTGCTCTACCTTCTCCTTGGAGTACCATTTTTACTTTCCCAGAAGTTTGCCTTTGAACTTGACCTGCTAGAGGTCATGCTACTAGTTCTGAACTTCTTCTATAAAACTGTACCTTTTTCAATTTTGCATGAACGTTTGGTGCTAAGTCCTCTATGGTAGGTAGGACCTCCTCAAGTTCTCGATCCAACATGGAAGGCTCATAGAGTTTCAAATTTTCCACATTCACTAGTTAGTAAATGTGCATATATGGAGGTAAATGGATCTATAGGCATTATCACCCACATCCTCCAATACCTCAAAAGAATCATATCACATAGCCTTGATTTTCTTACAAGGACCCTATAAGATTTCTTTGTTAAGCTACAACCAAACGTTGTCTCCCACCTTGAATGTTTTCTCAATTTTGTGTTGATCATGTCGGGCCTTGTACTTTTCTCGTGACTTCTTCAATATGTCACGTGTCTACAAATGGATATGCTTAATCCTTTCAACAAATTTATCTTATTTCAATACTTCTCTTGTGATGTCTTCTCCCACTCCTCCTTGTTGTCCATATACAACATCGAAGGGTGAAGGAATAAAATATCCAAACCAAGTTTCAAAATGGGACTTATAAATACAAGTGTGGATCACTATGTTATGAGAGTGTTATAAGAGTGTTGAATATACCTGTTAAAGTTTCAACCTATGTCTTTAGATGCTTCAATTTGTAACCCCTTCAATGTTGAACCAATGTTTTGTTGACTACTTATATATCCTCATCTATTTATGGATGGAAACTTGTAGATATTTTCAACTTGGTGTCCATTTTTTCCAAAAGTGTAGTCCAAAATGCATTAATAAATATGGTATCCATATCTGAGATGATGTTCCTTGGTATCCTAAAGTGAACCCATACATGTGTAAAGAACATGTGCATTGTTTCTTGTGATTTGATGGTTTTTTCACAGTGCATAACAATGCATATCTTCTTGAACCTCTCAATTACCATAAACAGATAGTCATGTTCCTTCTTCGTTGTTGGAAAAAATCCATAAATCAATGGAAATAATTTTCGAGAGTTGAGTGGGTACATGTAAGGGATGGTATAAATCTTTCTTTTTATTACTAGGTTTGTTAATACAACAAAGTATGCATTCTCTAATATACCAAGTTACATCTTCATGCATTCTAGGCCAATACACATACCATTGTAAGTTGGAAACTATCTTCCAATCAACAAAATGTCATGTAACCTTTGAGGTATGAAGATATCTAATAAGTTGCAATCTTTCACCTTTAGGGGCATATGAATTGCCTAGCTTGTATAGAAACCATTGCTAGAGATGATAGTCAACCTTACCATCACCTTATTCTACACAAATTTGGCCCTATAGCTACTGAAAAGCCTCTTTAAAATCCTCATATTCTTTGCATCCCTATTTGTATGCATCATGGATAAAATGATCCATATGCATAAGAGCTCCAAAATTTTTAATCTTGGATGTGAGTGGCCTTGAAAGAATATATGTGAACTTATTAGTTCTTCCCTTATGATATTTTATGACTAGATGAAACTATTTTAAAAACCCTATCCACTTATAGTATATGGTTTGTTGAAACTTACTCATAGTGTACTGGCTGGTGATCAACATGGATAATGGTTTCCTTAGCCATCAATAGTGCTTCCACTTCTTAAAAATTTGAACAAAGGCATACAGTTCCTTATCATATGTAGGTTATTTTAGAAATTCCCCATGAAACATTTGATAATGATAGAATAATAACTTATCTCCTTGCATCAAGAACATTCCCATAATATATTCACTTTCATCGATATCCACTTCGAAAAGACTCTACAGGTTAGGAAATGGAAGGATTGGTGCTTGAATGATCTTCCATTTTAGTTAATCAAAATCTCTATTATGACTCTTTCCCCACCATAAACTCTTACCACTAGATGTTATGGCATAGAGTGGCACAACTACCATTGAAAATGATGCTATGAACTTCCATAAGTACTACACTTCCTCAATAAATATCCTAACTTCAATGAAATTAGTAGGAACTAACCACATGAGGATGGCTCCATCTTCACAAAATCTATCTTGAGTTCCCCTCAACCAATCATGTACTAGAAAAGCAACAATGACTACTGAGCAAACTCACATTTCTTATTGTTAGTGAGTAGTTGATGACTTTTTAGTCATTAGCGCTTTTATCATATGTATGATGTGCTCTTTCCAAGTAAATATAAAACCAATATATCATTCAAATAAAATATTATAAAATGAATCTAAATAGGGTTGTAATACATCATTTATCAATTGCATAAATGTAGTTGGTGCATTACATAAACCAAAAATCATGACCAACCATTCATACGTACATTTCCTTGTATTGAAGGTGGTATTTTTGGTGTCTTCTCCTTTAACATGTACTTGGTGGTATCATGATTTGAGATCCAAATTGGTGAAGTACTTGGCTTGTTGTAGTTGATCTAATAAATAATTGATCCTAGGAAGAGGGTAATGGTTCTTGAGAGTGATCTTTTTGAATTCTCTGTACTCAATACACATTTTCCAAGTCTCATCCTTCTTAGTTACTATGTTCATAGGTGAGGCACAAGGTGAGGTTCTTGGTCGAATTATTCCCTGCTCCAATAGTTGTTGCAACTATTTCTTCATTTCATCTACTGTCAGATTAGACTATCTATATATCCTAATATTTGGTAAGGGAGAGTTTGGAAACAACTGTATCTCATGCTCCACTTCCTATTTAGGTGGAAACACTTTAGGTGCTTGGGACACTCTTCTATATCTTTGCAACAACTCCTCGAATTTACATTTATTCTCTTTAGTACATCCCTCCAGCAATTCCTTTACTCTTACAAATTCATCCCTTGGCTAATTTTATCTTTTAAAAAATACAATTTTTCTACTAGAACTGATCAACTTTTTGTCTTAGTTAGCACTTCCCAGAGAGATCTTCAATTTACCTTTGTGTGTATTCATGATTAAAGTCTTCCCACCCTTGATTATAAACTATTAGTTTTATCTTCTCATAAAGATTGTATCCCTCATACACATGTAAGGGATTCCAAACACTACATCAGTCAAGGAGTACTACATCTAACTTGAATTCATCATTGAAATATGTACTTATAATAAATTTAATCGTATAATGTTTAGTGACCTTGAGATTTCTGTAACGCCCCGTTTCACCTAACCGTTTTTAGACAACTAACTTATTATTTGAGGGTGTTTGTTCACAAACACTCAGTTAATTAATACATTATGAGTGTGAGACTTGTTATGAAATTATTAAAATGTCAAATGTGAAATTGATAAATTACCCATTATATCTTGTTGAATAAAATTTATGGATGATCATGATTGTACAAACATCACTGATGAGTTTTTGCGTGTACATGAAGCTCAATAACTAGTTGGCGTAGGTATCATGAACAAGACACTGGAACTCTAGACTGAGTCAGGGAGTAAATGAATTGATGAAATTTTGAATAAATAACTTATGTTGATTATGGACATGTTGATTAAAACTTGTTTAGTGGATGTAGGCCCATGAATCATGTTTGTCGATCAGACTTACAAAAGGAGTAATGAGGCTATACAAAACTAGACCAGCGTAAAGGGAAGGGTGGAACAATGTCCTTTATTCTATTCACTAGCACCCACGCCATGGCCAGAGTTGAAAAGTGAGGGAAACTCTTGGTCAGAGGGTCGACTAGGTCTCAGTCACTTGTGAGGTATACTGAGGGGCACATAATAAGGAAGATGCCTTATTCCTTAGTGTCCAATAATATCATAATAGGGGAAACTACATGAGTAATATAATCTATGCAAGTTGTGTCATATTCCCAATGCTCAAGGTTAAAAGTTCTTGAAGGGAATGATGCATGGAACCATTGGAGTACATCAAGGTATCCTGAATGGCATGGTGTTCATGGAACCCTTGGTCTTTGTTTCAAATTAAACTACTTGTATGAAGTGAAACATGTAAGTTAACTTAAGGGTAAGGTGATAGAGTAAATAGATAGAGTCCTGCTAGAAAACTTGAAAATCAAATTTTATTGGAAGGGTTAAATATTTAGGGAACAATTAATTTCTTCTAAAAAATTTATGGGAAAAGAGAATATAAAATTCAAGAAAACAAATAAATTATTAAAGAAAAACAAACAACATGGAAAGAAACTAAAACATGTGCATGATATTAAATAAGTGAATAAATAAATAGCAATTATTAAATTCATAAAAAAAATTGTATAAGGGAAACATGTAAAGGAAAATCTAAAAGACAAAAAAAATAGATAAATATTTAGGGGAAAATATAAAACACAAGAAAAATAGAAAAACATCCAAAGGAAAATCCAAATGACAAGAAAAATAGGAAAATATTGAAGAGAAATTCTAAAAGACAAAAAAACAAAGAAATATCTAAATTTAAAAGATGAGAAAAACTAGGAAACATCTATGAGAAACGATATGAAAAAAGAAACACAGAAGAATATTAGGTAAAAAACAACTAAGGAACATCTGAAAGTAATTTTAGAAGTTTAAAAAAAGTGAGTGAGGGAAATAAACTATTTTAAATTTAATTGATAAATTCGTGTGCAAGGGGAGGATATAAAAAAAAAGGTATTGTGTCAAGAGATGGATGAAATTATATCCTATTGTTGTACAACCATCATAATAAATGTAGTACAACCATCATAATAAATGTAGACTTGAGCGTTTTTATTTTGAGTGGACAACGAAGTGTGTTAAGAGAGAGAATCCTCCCATGATATATGTTACGTTGATAATCTTTTAGTGTTGTATAAATTTATGTGATGGCAAGTTTAAAATTTTCTTACTGGTGTATTGAACATACTAATCATTTTATTGGGTAACCTTTATAAATCCACTATTATAACACTAAGAACAAAGTATATAAATTGAATATTTGTTAATGGAGATGATTTTTTTTTGTTATGGTTGACATATGGAGTTACCATTTCATTAAAAAAATATATGAGACCTCATTAATTAAATTAAAATGATAAGTGCACTGAACGAACTCTTTAAATAGTATGTAATTCCTTAGTAAATATTCTTTTGTGATATGTCTAAATGAAGACTTAAGAATTATATAATATATTCCCTTTAATGACAATCTTTATAAATCTTCATTTATCTTGAATCTGCTTGTTGGCTATCAATGGAGGTTTAGAGGTTGATTCTTTCTCTCAATGGAGGTTTATAAATCTTTATTTATCTTGAATCTAGGTTTAGAGGTTGATTCTTTCTCTCAATGGAGGTTTAGAGGTTGATGTTACTCACTTTTTCATCAGTGATCTAAAAAGTAGTTTCCATATATTTAAAGTTACCTCATTCCTATATGGTTAATAATTTGAACATATACTCGTAAGACAATGATAAGAACATAGTTATTAGTCCCCTCTGAAGGCGTAGAGGGACTATAGCGATTGATAATTCATTAACTTCATATTAGTTTGTGCTTTGACTAAAAATATTTTTATAATCTCTATTGTTGGAACTAGAGAACTAAAAACATTGATTTGTATATAATAAAAAATACCATATATGTCATGATCTGATTGGATAATAGATTGGAGGTCTTATTGTTATCTTCGGTATTTACAATGTTTTATATGTTAGCATATCCAAAGTTTTTGATCATCTACGGTCTTTCTGAATTTTTACTATTTTTTTGAAATGTTTAGATATCCAAAGTTTTGAGCATAGAGAGTCAATTTTTTATTAGTTGACTTCATATTAGTTTGTCCTTTGACTAATTTTTTTTTTACATAGCCTCTATTGTTCAAACTATTGTTACAATTTTTTTTTTATTGTTATTATTATTATTATTATTATATATTATTATAAAATAATATAATAATTATTTTTGCGTACGTAATAAGCCTGCCACACTGCATTCTTTCTTAAATGTTTACACAGCGTGAGGCCCTTCAGTGGTCCTGACAGACTTCAATGTTTACCTAACAGGCCGCACCGCCTTAAATGTTTACTTAACATGCCTATTACAATACATTTTCCTCCGATTTTTTTTATGCAATGTTCTCTCTAGTGAATATGGAAAATATTGTTCTTCAACGACATTACTAGTTCACTGGTTGATACTTGCTCGTTGCTTGTTCATTAGTTTCTTGTTTGCATGTTGTTTTTTTTCTTGTTTGCCTGTTCATCTTGTTTCATTTTGCATGCTTGGGATTCTGCAACTGCTATTGGAATTGTGCTTCTTTCATTCCCCATTGACGAGTGGGTTTCAGTGCCATGTTTAGCTTCATATTCATTTTTTGTTTTTTGATATTTGCAGTTTGCAAGTGAGAAAATTTCAATACTGGATATGCCTGAGTCAAAATCCTCTTGCAAAACATCTTTGTATTTGAGGAGAAAATATGATTTTCTTTTCTTATATGTCATTGTTGTTGCGATGGAGGTGGGTTCTATGTCGAACATTGATGATCAGGAACAAGACGAAGACAACATTACAATCATACTTCTCTGGTCATAGTAGTCACATACAAAGATGGGTTGCAAGAGTATTTTGATTGCTCCTAGTATTGAAAAATACCAACCATGCAAAATGCAACTTTATTAATTGTTTACACAGTGGGAGCCCTTTGTATGGTCCTCACATCCTTAAATGTTTAGCTAACAGGCCTCATAGCCTGAAATGTTTGCTTAATAAATCTGTTAAAATACATTTTCCTCTGATTTTTTGATACAAACTTGTGTGCAATGAATTTGGCCAATATTGTTCTTCATCGACATTCCTGGTTGATTGGTTGATGCTTTCTCCTTGGTTCCCCGGATGCTTCTTATTGTTGTTTGATTCAACCTTGCAGAGTTGAGGTCCTACAGCTGCAGTTGGGCCTTTTGGTGCTTGTTCATTGGTTTGTTGTTTGTTGCTTTCTCTTGTTTGCTTCAACTTTGCAAGGTTGGGGTCCTGCATCTACAGTTGGACCTGTTGTTGCAGTTTGCAGGCCAAGGGATGTGCTTATGTCCTTCCCCATTCACTGGTGGGTCTTCGTGCTGCAGTTGCATTCTTTCATTTCTTAACAGGCATGTTACAATACATTTTCGTCCGTTTTTTTTTTCTTCTGCAATGTTGTCTGCAGTGAATATGGGAAATATTGTTCTTTAGAGGCATTACTTTTTCACTGGTTGATGCTTTCTCGTTTCTTGTTGATTGGTTTATTTTTTTCCTGTTGTTGTTGCTCTTGTTTTCCTGTTGATGTTGTTGCAGTTTGCATGCTTGGGATTCTGCAACCGTGATTGGAACTACACTTCTGTCATTCTCCATTGATAGGTGGGTTTCGTTGCTAGGTTTATGTTCGTATTCATTGTTTGTTGTTTTCTATTTTCAGTTTGCAAGTGAAAAATTTAAATACTGGAGATGCTTGAGTCAAAATCCTCTTGCAGAACATCTTCGTATGTGAAGAGAAAATTTGATTTCCTTTTTTATATGTCACTGGGTGTTATGGAGGTGGGTTATGAGTAGTCACATACAAAGATGTTATGCAAGAGGATTTTGGTCCCTCCCAGTATTGAAAATGCTTACTTGTAAACTCGTAAAAATAAATAAAAAATAAAAAACCAACGAATAAGGATGCAACCATGGTAGTGAAACTTACCCGTGAATGGGGAGTGACAGAAGCATAGTTCCAATTGTAGATGCAGAATGCCAACCATGAGAAATGAAAATTTATTAAATTTTTACACTGTGGAAGGCCTTTGCACGGTCCTCAAAGTATTACATGTCTACCTGCCAGTCCTCACAGCCTGAAATGTTTTCTTAACAGGCGTGTTACAATATATTCCTCCCATTTTTTTATAAAATATTGTCTGCAATAAATTTGGACAATATTGTTCTTGACCGACATTCCTGGTTGAGTAGTTGATTCTTTCTTGTTGGTTCATTGGATGTTGCTTATTGTTGTTTGATTCAACTTTGCAAAGTTGAGGTCCTGCAGCTACAATTGGGCCTCTTCGTACTTGTTCGCTAGTTTTTTTTTTCGCTTTCTCTTCTTTGCTTTAACTCTGCAGGGTTGGGGTCTTGCATCCACAGTTGGGCATGTTGTTGCAGTTTGCATGCCAGGGGATATGCTTCTGTCCTTTCCCATTCACCGGTGAGTCTTAGTTTCATGGTTTCATTCATGTTCATTGGTTGTTTTTTAATATTTCTAGTTTGGAAGTAAGAATTTTCAATACTAGGAATGCCTAAGCCAAAATCCTCTTGTAGAAAATATTTCATATGTCACTACTACAACCAGAGAAACAAGAGTGTGACGTTGTCTTGGTTTTGTTCTTGAGGTCGTTGTTCGCTAGAGATCCCACCTCTATTGCAACCATAGTGACATGGAAAAGTTTGAAAAATATATAACAAGTTCATTTAGAAGAATACAGGAAGAACATGAAATAGATCATATTGATACTATGAAAACGATACGTGCACTTGGAAATACATTGCTTAGTCTTCAACAAATCTCTGCTAAAAAAACATTCCACATTGCACTTTCCCTGCCCCTGGACTGTGGTTCAAGGAAATGTGTCTTCAGAAACACATATACACTTAAGAAACGCAAATTGGAACATGGTTTTACAATTGGGCCACAAAAAAATACTATTAAGGTAAAATAATATGAAAATTTTTGTAGTAGATATAAACAACATCTCTTTTGACTTGAACCAAAGTTTTTGAAGCTCCAATTATATTTCATAGCTGAGAATGTTTTTCCCATAGTTAATGTGTTTCTGTGGATTCATAATTATGAGACTAAGTGTTGTTGTGTGAGGGATAAAGTTCTTGTCTCCCTTTCTTTTTCCTCTTCTAAACTTACCCATTTTTCTCTTTTCTTCTTCCCCTCTATTATGAATTTATGGTTCTATACTTTGTCGCGTTTCTGTGCTCGTGAGTTCCTGGGGTGGAGAACTGACAAACCTCATCTCCATCTATATCTTCGCATCATGAGTTTGACTAACCGTCGTTCGTTTGCATACTTATCCAATTTTATGAATGCGGGTTCGCTGATAGGCACTATCAAACTCTAGTGCACCGTGTTTGGGGTATACATATTGCACCCAAAAATTCAGTGATATACAATTCAAACTCGAACTCCTCGAACTTACAAGATTGACTCTACCTATGATGAATCTGTCTAACCGATTCACATTTCCATAATTGTTCGAGTCTTCAAATTTTCATGGGTTCACGGACTCCCAGGTTCACAAAACTTAAAAATTATTTTTCGCTCCCCTCCATCCCCGCCACATTCTTCCCTTCCCAATGCACATTAATTATGCATTTACTAGTGAAAATTCACCAGACAGGTTCGAAAATATTGACATTAATAAGCGGAAAACTCGAGGACATCTCCCATTAAAACGCATTAACATGCAAATATTATGGGATCTAATGATGTTTTTGCGTCCATCTTGAATTGACAAAAATTGTTGGTTATTTTAGTTTTTTAAAGGCATCATCATAGTAAAAGTGCAATATTGTACTACACCACTGTCATCCACAAAGGTCTTGACATCATGTCCCTCTTTAATATTGTGCATATATTATAGGTTGTCATATTTTAGAATATGCTTGCATATGGAGATGTTAACTCATGTTATTAATGACTATTCAACACACATATTCGAAAATATTGACATTAATAGGTGAAACGATCAAGGACATATGCCATTAAAATGAATTAAACCAATATTTACGGAATATTATACTATCATCCTCTAGCGTTCATTTTAAATTCGTATTCCCATTTCCCTCTATCATCAAAAACTTGGCCTTTAAGGTGTCTTCGTTGTAATGTTCATGGTCATCCACATGTGAGACAACTTAGAGATTCCATTAAGGCCCAATTGAAATATGAGGGAATGGTTTTATGTGACATGATATTTGAGAAAAAAAATCTATTAGCCAACATAAACTTAGACACAAAAAAATTTAAGTATCTTATGATTGGTATTCTCCCTGTATTTGATGTTTTGGTTGGTTTAAAGGCATGCCTGAATATTTGTATGTTAAACTTCTTTGTTTTGTTACTGTAAATTGGAAGGGACCTTCAATTCACCTGCAAAATGCTCCTTTTGTTGAAGTATATAGCTTCTTCCAACAACACAAATTTGGCAAATGTATCGAATCCTATAGACCACACAAGAATTTATCTTTCGTCATAAGAGACGCACATATCGTGGCTTGCAAAATGGTCTGGAATATTCAAAAATGACACCAAATATTACTCCATGCATGAAAATAATCAGAAGGAAATTATAAATTTGGATCCTCACGAATGTGAGAAACTGAATGGGTGGTTGAATCAACATCCTAAAATTACAGAAGTTTATATTTCAAAGTTTGTTGAGTGACTTCTGGGTGTGGTAACAAACTTGAGAGAAATTTAGATTCTTTGTCAAAGTTTGTTCACCGACCTCTCGATGTAGTAACAGACTCCACGTACAATCAACTTTCTATCGGTACTGCACAATTTTTTCACTATTCCTATGCATATGATTGCATCTGGGTCAAAGATCTTGCCGCTATTTGCAATAATATTCTCCTGGTAGTTGAAGGTGGTTATATAACTAGGGAACGAGGCTCTCAAAAATTTTTTATGCCTGCATCCACATGTAACTGGGAAAATTCAATGGGAAGGAATTTTGAATTATGGACTCTGCAACACTTTTTGAAGATTACTTTATCCTACCACCTTCTGTAAGAAATTTGACGTGTCCAGGTAATGATTTGGTTTCTGAAGATGACCTTTTACTACAACCTTCATGTAATCATTTTGTTTCATTCTTTAGAAGAGACCTTGATGTAGTAGGATATTCCAGAGTTGTTTCCACCAAATATCAATTTTCCTACTGTTTCACTTGCTTTGAATATGGAGAATGCATTTCTTCTATTCCAGTAGATCCGATATTTGAAAAAAAACTAAAATTTATCGATGCTTGAAGTATTTCCTTGTATGGATAAAATAAATTGTCATGGCCTCATCGCAAGCACCTCTCAAGTTGTTCATCAAGATCACGGATTGATAAGGACATAGTGTCTTCCTGGTCATAGAGTGCTTCCATCACTAGCTTGTGTTTTCACAAGTGATTTTATTGCTACCTTATTTCTTTGTCCTGGTGGTGGATACTTTTATCCCAACCAACATAATGGAAATAAACTAGCTCTAGGGAATTTGATCGCTTTCAGGAATCTGATTTGACTATATATTAATTTTGGTTAACTTAAAAAGGTTTATGTGTGAAACCTAATGTTAGACATAGAAAATACAATTTCTTATTTCTTAAAATATAAAACAATGTATTTTTTTAACACACGGTTGTTTGAAAAGTTTCAGGCATTGATTGGGATTCATGTCCTTCAAGGATGTTAATTAATGACACAATTAATATTTATTATGCCAATGCAATCGATTCGACCTTGACTGTGACAATCACATTAACACTGCAATGTCAGATAATAGATGTCTGACATGTACCTAATGTCGATGTCATCATTGCATAAGACACCCAACCTCTAAATATTTTTGGACTCACGCAACATTGTAATTGTCGTGACAAAGAAAAACTAAATTCAATGCTCTTTGTAGGTCTAACAATCCTATAGTATAGGTTCTTTGACAATGACAAGCATGCTTGTTCATTGCATTACCACCTTGTAGTCAATGCACTATTCCCATTGCCACCACCAGTGTCGATGTCTGAAGTTGAAGCTATCTGGATCCTGGAGTCACTACAAGTGTGGATGCCTAAAGTTGAAACTACCCAGAGCCTAGGGTCACGACTTGTTACACTTGACATTAGTATCAATAGTGATCGATTTTTTTTTGTATGTCGATTCTATTACTACATCGAGAGGTCACTCAACAATCTTTGACATAGAATTTGGTTGTTTGTCAAGTTTATCACAACTTTGTCATAAAAGGTTCTGTAATTTTAGAATGTTGATTCAAACACGCATATAGTTTCTCACCTTCATGAGGATCCAAATTTATAATTTCCTTCTAAGTATATTCGGGCATGGAGTAATATTTGGCATCACTTCCGAATATTCTAGACCATTTTGTGAGCCATGATGTCTGCCACCCCTATGACGAAAGATATATTCTGGTGTGATCTGCAACATTTTCTACACTTGCCAAATTTGTGTTGTTGGAAGAAGCTATAGACTTCAATAGAGGATAATTTTGTAGGTGACTTGAACATCCCTTCCAATTTACAGCAATAAAACAAAGAAATTCAACATACAAATCTTCAGGAAGGCCTTTCAACCAAACAAATGATCAAATACATGAAGAATACCATTCACAACATACTTGAATTTTTTTTGTCTCGGATTTTGTTGGCTAACAGGATTTTTTCCCCCAAAGTTGACGTCACATAAAACCACTCCCTCATCTTTGAATTGGGCTTGAATTTCATCTCTAAGTTGTCTTAGATGTCGATGACCAGGAACATTACAAGGAAGGATCCTTAAACCCAAAGTTTTCGACAATAGAGGGAAATTAACACTTATCAAAGTATGGAATGTTGAATAAAAAACTAATGCAAGCAGGCCATATCTAGAAGAGACAAGCTATTGAAGAAGCTGGGAAAGATCTATCTGGTAGCACCAATGAAGTCCAAGACTTGAAATTGATATTCAACTCATTGTTTTTAACCAGGAAAAAATTTGATGATCAAGTTGAAATCTATAAAAGACTCTCTACAAGATTGATTCTTGTACATATTTTCTTTTTTTTTCACGGGAGCCCCAATCCCAGACATTATGGAAAACATATTTAAATTCCAGAGAATATCTGTTGAACTATTTCAAGGCAACTATTTTGGGAAATAATGTCAGCTATATTTTGTAACCCAGTTTATCTGAATATATAATATTTGAGGTTTTTGTATGGTGTTTTCCAATGTCTGATCTATTTTTATTTTTTTTGTATTTTTTTTTATGTGGTTAAACATGCACGACAAGATTTTTTTTTCTGCTACCCAACACTTCAATTTAAATAAAAGACACTCTATTTGCTCCTTACATTTTACATGGAAGAATAATTTGTGATAGGACATAGTTATGTGGAACCCACCCTATACTTAAGAAAGAAATGGGTGGACCCATCCTGCTTTCATTCTTCGGGCTCTCGTAAATAGAATGAATTAATGACTTTATTTCAACAAGGCAACTCAGGTGTTGACGTCATGTTCCTGTTCAATATTGTGCATATATTACATCTTCTTCTATTTGATAATATTTGTGCATATAAAAAATGTTATGTCATATATA
>ML827999.1:150713-170501 GCA_009831015.1 Picea engelmannii
CCCCAAGTATATTACATAGTTGAGACTAAATGCTCGTTTCTCCCTTTGTTCCCCCTTCTCTATACTTACTCATTTTTCCCTTGTCTTCTTCCCCTCTAGTATCTCTTTGTGGTCCTATATTTAGTCTCATTTATATGATCATGGCTTCCTGGGTTGGCATATTGGAAGATTCTCATCTTCATATATATATTCACATCATGAGCCCGACTGACCACGGTCCCTTTCAATACTTAGCCAATTATCTGACCATCGAGTCCCGGGTTTGCGCTATCAAACACTTACGCCCCCTATTCTGTCATATACATTTTGCACCCAAAAACTTTTGTGATCTGCAATTTATTCTTTTACTAGTGAGAACTCACTAGGGGTTCAAAAATATTGTCATTAATAAACAAATAGTAGATGTTGTTTTGTGAGATACTTAGCCTTTTTCCCTTTTCTTCTTCCCATCTATTATCCCTTTCAGGTTATATACTTAGTTTCCTTTCTATGATCACGGGTTACCAAGTTGGTGGACTGACAAATCTTCATCTCCATCTATATCCTCACATGACGAGTCTGACCAACCACCGTTCCTTTCCATACTTAGCCAATTTTATGTCTGCGATTTCTGGGGCTGGCACTGTCAAAATCTGTTGCTGCTTGTTCTGTGATATAAATATTTCACTCAAAACTTTTGTGATCTACAATTCCACCCCAGACTCCTCGAACTCACAAGGTTCACTCTACTCGGGTTAACAAAAATTTCAAAGAATCTATCGCTTCCTTCCGTCCCCACTACCTCCGTGCCCTTCCCAATGCACATTAATTATGGTTTTACTAGTGACAACTGAAGACACTGGTACGAAAAAAATTGGCATTATCAAGAAAAAAACCTCAAGGAAATCTCCCATTAACATGCATTAAACTGCCATTTATAGTACTCGGAACGATCGTCGTTCCTTTTCATACTTATCCAAATGTTTCCAAATGTTCTATGATATACATCTTGCACCCAAAACTTTTTTGATCTACAATTCCACCTCGGGCTCCTCCAACTCGCAAGCTTCACTTTACCCGAGTTCATAAAAAGTTTCAAACTCTTTATGGCTCCCTTTCATCCCTGCCACATTTGCACCCTTCCAAATGCACATTAATTATTCTGGCCTCTATATTAACTTCCATTGTTCTGTGACCTACAAACAACACACATACCTCCGCGATATACAAATTGATTGTTGAACTCCCACATCGTCCCCTCTTCCATGTTACACTTTATGCATTCAAATGTTCTGAGAGATACAATTTGACCATCGGGGCCTCACGTCTTCTGGGGAAACCTTTTCACCCTATTTTGGATCCTCGGGTTGGTGGGTTCATGGAATCTCCAATTCCTAGTCACTATTTCATGTGCCATCCACCTTCGTACTTCTTTCCAAATATGAAACAACAAAGGTTTAATGCTACGAGTTCATCATGCAACAATCATAAAGATCATCATTAATAAGAAAAATCCTTGAGGAGATAGTCACACTGACTATCCCTACACAACTTGTCCAAAAACATGCAGAAAACATCATTCCAAGTAATGGGAAAGCTATTTCAAATTTCAATATATTAGCGAAAACAAGTCTGGGCTACAGTTTCCCTATTTCATACTTAGACAATTTTTCAATTGTGGGTTCCTGGATTGACGAACTCAAAATTTTGTTTCAAATATTCTGTGACTTGCAAACAGTACCTGGAGTTTCGGGATATACAATTTGTCTGTTGGAATGCCCCTTCATGAGCCTGACCGTTCGTCATTCCTTTCAATGCTTAGTCGTAAGTTGGATGTATGTTCATGATGTGGAACATTTCAATGGTTTCACATGCTACAAAAACTGTGTATCGAGTCCAACCTACCGTTTCCATGTTCCTTACTTAGACACTTTTTCGATTGCGGGTTCCCGGACTAGAGGCTCAAGATTTTGTTTCGAGTGTTCCACAACTAGCAAATGGTACCCAGAGTTCCGCGATATACAATTTTCATATAGGAATGCACCATCATACCCTCTTCAGTGTTACGCATTATGTGGTCAACACTTCGGAGAGACACAGTTTTACCCTCGGGCCCTCACCTCTGTTGGTTGTATCTTGTAGCCCTATTTTGAAGCCAGATCGACCACTTTCGATAATTAGCCATTCCTTAATTTTTGTTCCCTGTCTCCGCCACCTTCATACTTATTTATGGATATGAAATTAGTAATATTGAATGCTAACACTTTGTCATATAGGAACCTTGAACATATCATTAATGAGTGAAAGGCTCGAGGAGATCTCCCTCACTTCTGCCATATACAAATTGACCCTCGGACTCCCACATCATCCCCTCTTCGATGGTACACATTTTGCACTCAAAAGATCTGAGACATACAATTTGACCCTCGGGAAGTCACGTCTCCTAGGGAACCATTGTCACCCTAGTTTGAAACCTGTCTGACTGCTTTCCATACTTTCCCATTTCATGGAATCTCTTTCATGTATCCTCGGGTTGGCGGGTTCACAAAATCTCTAATTCTTAGTCACTGTTTATTGTGCCCACCACCTTCGCACTTCTTTGAAAGTATGCAATGACCAAGGTTTAATGATAATATTTCATCATGAAACAACCATACAGACCTTCATTAAAACGAAAAAGGCTCAACGAGACAGTTACATTGACTATTGCTATAGAAATTGCCCAAAAACACATAGAAAAGATCTTGCCAGGTAATGGGATATCTATTACAAATTTCAATATATTAGTGAAAACTTGTGTCTGACCTACTGTTTCCCTATTCCATACTTAAGCCACTTTTTCGATTGTGGGTTCCCGAACAAGCAGGCTCACAATTTCACTTCCATTGTTCGGTGGCCTACAAACGGTACCAAGAGTTCCGTGATATACAAATTGACCTCTGGACTATCCCATCATGCCCTCTTCCATGTTATGCATTTTGCACTCAAAAATTTCCAAGACATGCAATTTGACCCTTGGGCCCTCACCTCTAATGGTTGTACCTTTTAACCCTATTTTTAAGCCCACCCGACCACTTTCGATAATTAGCCACTCCTTAATTTCTCTTTCTCATCCCCACGAACTTTGTACTTCTTTCTAAATATGCAATTAGTAACCTTTGATTCTAACATCTCATCAAGCATGAACCATCAACATTGTCATTAATGAGTGAAACACTCAAAGAGATCTCCCATTAATACACATTAAACCAAGATCTGTGAAGAGTTATATTATCCCTTCCGACAGTTCATCTCAAACAACATGGAATGTCTTTCGTGGGTCGTCGCATTGGCGTGTTCACGAAATCTCCAATCCTTAATTTCTCTTCGTCGTACCTCCCATTTTCGCACTTCTAGGTATGCAATTACTAGCCTTTAATGATAACAATGCATCATGCAACAATCGTCAATATTGTCATTAATGAGTGAAAGGCTCGATGAGATATTCCATTCACACGCATTGGACCAAGATTTGCAGCAGTTTATATTATCCCTTCCAAATCTTCATTTCAAACATCATCTGGAGAAAATGAATGTTCTCATAAAATTATGGCAGTAGCTCAACAACAATTCTATGGAGATATAGTGAATATATTTGGACGCGAGGACCAGAAATTCTAGTGGTTCAGGGCATGCTCTTACTATTCATCCTGTTCTTCCCAGAATGAAGTGATTTGGACCTATGGAATCTCTCGTGCAGGCTGCATCCCTGAGGTTTTTGACTGTAAGGAGGTGGTCTCTTGGTGCACCAATATATATATTTCAAGCAAAAGAATTATTCCACTACGCAACTATTCTCCTATTTCTTTGTCACCTTAGGTCTTTTGAAAGATTTTAAGATTGTCGAAGCCAACATTGACCTTTAGAGGACAAGACTGGAAGCAGTTCCTAGAAAAAAATGATAACAGTTTGAACCTCTTACTCGAGTTCATTGAAGACCCAACAAAAGTTCCTGAAGATATTACAAAGTTGCAGGTCAGTTCCTTTACAAATCCATTCCAGGAAATTGCTTGGTTGTTACAAGAATAACGGGATAGGAATCCATGACAAGCATTTCCACATAGTTCTTTATATTTTGTATTTCATAGTCAAGGAACAATCAATTTCTTATTGGGGGAATCTAATTTCCATTGAAATATGTTCCCAATTGTCACGATTCAAAGAAGAGAATAAATTTTATATGTCATCCTACTTTATTTTCGTGATAACACATTACTGTCCATTTCCAAAATTGTCTTTGTCCAAGAAGATAAACTATGAATTCAACCCAGTAACATTCTGGTACTAGGCCTTGTGGAGGCATAAGGCCTCCCATTCCTTTTATGAGGTTTTTAGTGACTTTGTCTTGGTTTTCAAAGATTTATTATTAGGAAAGGATGCTCCTTGGATATCTGGCCAGGCAACCAAGTTTTTGGATAGGAAGGGGAGACTTGAACAAAATGAAAATTACAGTGTAATAATGATATTTGGCTTGAAGGAAAATATTTATTTCCTTCAATGTCACATCATGAACAAGATGCTTGTTACAGAAATAGCAAGGCAATACAACTATTGGTTTCATTTTTTCGATGGAAAGAGAAAAAAAAAGTTCATTCCTCTTCCCTAGAAATTCGGGGACTTCGTGTTCAAAAACGTCAACAAGAATGACGAATTCACAGGCCATTTCAAGAACTTGAACCTAAAATATGTTGAAAGGCTAAGGGAGTTCGACCCTAATGAGATTTTTCAAGTACATTTACTAGCAATTGGCTTTAGCAACTCGTTTATCCATACACGCCTGACAGAAGAAAGAGACCATGACGAAAACACTCATGCTCTTGACGATGGCGACGTAGAGACATTGCAAAGTGCAACTGAATTGTACAGACAATAGGGAAAAGGATCTGGTGAGAAGAGTGTCCAGTCCCTGGCCAACACTCCCAAGAGCACGACATCATGGAGCGTCGCTTCAACGATCAACCCCAGTAAGAAAGAAACTCATAAACATTCAAATGGAGGAGGAGATAAGAACCCTCCTTGGTGAAAACTTGATAGTTCTCATAAGCTTCCAGTGACGAAGAAGAGAAAAAACATTGTAGGGCAGGCGGAAGAGCCTGAAACTGAAAGTGATAGCATGCAACTTGAAACTATTGTGGATGATGTATTCCGCAAAGTTGATATTCCCGCAGACGCGATGCACCATAGTTTAACAATGGAAATAGTTGAGACGGACATTTTTTATGAAGATGAATCCTTTGTATTCCAGAGTGTTGTTTTTGACAGCCAATCTAAAAATTTAATTATTGAAAAGAGAGATGTAACAAATAAGAAAGGGAAATATCGTTTAGATATTAACCTTAGGAAATTGTAGTCATCCCATATCTCTCGATTTCACTACGCAATCGCAGATTCTCTTGACGATTCCATTGGAGGAATTGAAGCGAAGAATTCTAGAATGAAAGGTCGAATCAACGAATTGGAGGCTTTGATTCCTACCCCATTTTTTTCCAATCCTTTAGCAAAAACCATGCCTTCCACCCCTGCAGCCAAGTTAAAAGGATCCTCCAGCCTCCTCACATCATGTACAGGCTATGTAGAGAAGAATATCAAGAAAATAATGGAGCTAATTATTGAATCCTAGGAAACATCACAAAACATAGCTTCCTTTCGAACAAGGGAAAATGATTTGCATGAACATTTGCAAGCGAATTTAAAAAATAAAGAACGTTTCTATCTACATATGTTGATCCATTTTGGAAACCATGTCATCGACATCTCATATCTGAAAAGAAGACAAGAGGATCTTCCCTCCACAAACCGGATCAAATAATTAAAATCATGCTGGAAAGAGAAAGTTAAGAACCTACAACTAATTTTCGAATCATGTAAACAAGACATATCAGAGAAAGAAGAATTATTCAGAAACCTAACCCAAATAGACTTAGCCGGAAGTGCCAACGAGGTTCAAGACCCAAACTTAATATTCAACTCCCTGTCCTTAAACAAGCAAGCCTTCAATGAACAAGTTGATATTTTAAAGGGGTTGTCTTTAGAAAAGTTTTACGACATCCTTGGATATGGTCAAGGTGACGTTGAGAATTGGCTAGTGGACTATTCGACACAAAATGAAGAAATTGAACAGGTTCTGCATAGTATTTCTATCAATCTAAGGGAATTCGAAAATGATCCTTTCAACATAGAAATACGAGATGAAATCAACATGGCCCCCATGAGAAGCTACATTGAAGAATGGCTCCAAAGGAGAATGGACAAGCTCACCGACGAAGGGAAACAAATGGTTGGCACAATTCCAATGGTCGTCGACGAGAGCAACAAAAAGGCATCATCTTCATAGTAAGTCCATACTAATCACATCTTGCTTTCTTTATCAATCCAATTATTCTACCTCTTTAAATAGAAATCTCTAACCAAAGACTCATAACTTCCAATTTCTTCTTTTCCCGTCTTCCTCTCTTCTATCGCACACTTCTTCTTTCTACAGTCCTATTTCTTGTACTTATTTCTTTTATAGTCCGTAGGAGCCCCAATCCCAGTCTATATGACAAACACATTTAAATTTCCAGAAATATCTAATAGATTCTATAAATATGTAACATACATTATAAATTTTTGATAAATTTCAAAAAAACTAATTCGGGAACAATTTCGACGGTGCCTTGTGGGATTCTTTCGGAATGCTAAATTTTTTATCTTCAACTATGTTGGATGTCAGGAAATTGTGTTTATTATATTTGAATGTTTAATGTGTGTGTATCCTAGTCCTTTTTTCCAGGAACCTTTATTTCAAAAAAAAATAAAAAAATTACTACTATCATTTTTTATTGCTTCAAGTTATTACGACAAAAATTCTAAGTCTCATATTTGAACTGTACACGCCCCAAGAAAAAAATTAAACATGAGTATAAAATCTATAAAAAAAGCATTAGGATTGAAATCCTCGTTCGCATATTAACCCGATAGTAATATAATATTATGATTAACTATTTTGGGAGGTTCTTCGGGGGTCATCTACCAGCCCAATGTCTTATTGTTGGCGTGTGACACACTGGCATGAGTCATCTTCTGCATGGATACCACTTGTACTTCAAGTTTATTCCCATGTGTCTCTATTTCTTTGGGCTTCTATTTCTCCCTCGGTCCTGCCATAGCAGTGCATTTATTCACATTCCAACCTGACAGAGACTACCCTGTCATGCATCACTTGTTATGTATTGTTAATAAAATTAGTTTTATTTATAATTTAATATTAACATTATTTTTACATATATAAATGGATATTAGCATTAGGCATTTTATATAATTATTTATTAAAGTGTTGTGGTTATAATGGAACATTTATACAAGTTATATATAAACGTTATGATGGTAAAGGACATTTTAGAGGGGTACCTTTTAAATAGTTTTACTAATTTTTTATATACATTGTGAATGTGTGTGACTTATTATATAAGTATTATAATTAAAGTGTTAGTAATGGCCTTTTATATAATTTTATATAAGTACCTTACAATCATCTTAGTATGGATTATTTTACATATTTGCTTATAATGGGTATTGGATATGGTATTTTTAGGATGATTTTATTAATTATTTATAAAATATAATATTTTGGTGAGAATTGTTTTTTATAATTTACATATTGATAAGTTGGACTAAAATATGTATATGTAATTGTTGTATATTGATTTTAATGTTGGATGGGTTGAAGTTACACGAAATGTATAGGCAAAGTTGTTAAGATTAGATTTAATTGTAGTGTAAGTGTTGCTATTATGATATGTACATGGATCAATGATGTCTTAACATTGAAGTTTGATAGATTATATTATGTACATAAACTTTATGAATCTTCAATGGTTGTAGTATCTATATTGGTTGACTTATTAGTAGATTAAATGAAATTCTTGTGCCACAATTCTACTTTTTATGAATGGATTAATGCTACGCAATTTAAGTATTGTGAGTAAATATATTGCACATGGATGTGAGCCGGTAAAATAAATTAATTTGTTTTTTTATGAGATGGGGAGGAATTATGGAGTAGATATCTTCAAATCCTCAGAACAAATGTCAGTCTTGAGATCTTAAATGACCAAAATTAAACGGAAGAATCTTGGACTATGAACATTGATTATGTGTATCGAAGGTATTTACTTTGCAAGTTTAGGATTGTTGGGCGGGATGAGAGTGTTAATTAATTTTTATGTTTATTATATCATAGTTAAGCATATGTTGTCAAGATTTATATTGTTACATGTTATTTGCATATCATTGATGAATGTCCTAATTGGATTAATGCTTATATTATTCTACTTCAATTGAATTATTGTAATGATATGTTCAATTAAAGGGAACACTTCTTAATTTTCACAACTTGGTTATCTTCATAACGCATTAAAAAATAAAATAAAAATTGGCATATTGCGAAACCTTAAAATGGGAAAAACAATTTGGATCCTTATTTACCCATCCAAATGGATATGGTCTAAGATGATAATGCACATCTAATCCAAGCTTGCTTACTAGATCATCTACTATGAGGTTGTCCTTTGAATTGGAATCGACTAGAGAATCCACCTTGGTATTATTGACCTAGATATTAATATGGAAATGTTTTGTCATCTCCTTCTCTTCCTTTTAATGAAGGCTACTCGGATCCACCTCCTTCTACACTGAAGTGAAAAAAATATCCTCATCTACTTTTAAGCTACTCTCTATTAGGTTTCCTAAATCCATTCCTAGTAGGTTTTTCTTTGCATGCTTCTTATGATTCTTTTCTTTGCATCCTTCTTATGGTTCTTTTGATTCAACTCTTGATGTATCTTCCAACACTTCTATTTTTTGTGACCGTCAATATCATAATGGTTTTAGTGGTTGTTTGGATCCTTTCACTGAAGTGTAGTCGCTATCATTTACTTGTCAAGTTTCATTTTCACTTACTCTCCCCCTCCTTGGAAACATCATGGTGGTCATTATATTTAGATTCATGACAATTTTAAGGCTGAAAACGTATGTTAAGATGTAGAAACCTTGGTGAATCTTAATAGTCCTTAATATGAAAATTGTTAAATTCTTGACTATATTTTTGTAAAAATATTCACATTTCCAAGGATTTTATAAAAATGGAAATTGACGAATATTTTTGGGGGGAAAAACATGGAAAATTAGCCCATAGGAGAAATTTAACCCCTAAAATTTCCCACTTGGTTGTCCTTTCTTATGGCCTATGTTCTACAGCTATTATGCTTGCATATAGATCTAAATGGTCTTAGGTTTTAAGAGAATCAATTCTTATATTACATGGCTATGTAGACCTCCAAAATGATCGAGGAGTGACATATATCTAAATGGTCCTAGGTTTTAAGAGAATCAATTCTACTATTACATGGCTATGTAGACCCCCAAAATTCTCAAGGAGTGAGTATGATTTCTTGGGAGATATATCCAACATACTCTCCATTTTCTTTAACTCAGTGGTGTTCTCTTGCACGCTCTACCATTTACTCTTCTTAAAGTGATGAAAATAGATCATTTTTCCTCTACATACCCAATATGGTATAATTGAGACTTGATGAGGGTTTTAAATACCCCCCACTTAGTTAATAGTGGATCACCCTCTAGACTATCTCTATGTGGATTTCCCACCATGTTAATGTGCAACATGTGCAACCTTGAGTAAGGAAAATGAAATCTTCTACTCTTCATCTATATTATGGACATTGAAATACAATTCTAACTATTGTATCCCATGATTCAACTTAATAACATCAATCTCACCTTGATTTTCCACAACTAGGGTTCTATGACTTCCTTCTTAATCCAATTCATGAAACTTCCTGTGAAAACCCCAAAGAAAAAAGTTTGATACTAATATGATCTATAAAATACTATGCATATTCCATTGGAATAGTTACACACAATATATATTGAAATATTATGTTATGCAATTTATTTCCTTAGATGTCATATTTATCATTACTACCTTAATGCTCAAATTTATGAAAATAATTGAATGAAAGAACAAGAAAATGGACACATGAATAAAAAAATGAATGTTATGAAATAAAAATAAAAATAAAGGGGCACTCACTATGGAGTTTCCTTTGACAATGTAGCTTGAGTGGTGGCTAGAGTGGTTGCGAAAGAATCTTCTCCCTCATATCCTCATATGTTATGCTCTTAAATCCCACTCCTAGATGCTCTCTTCCCCTAGTTTTCGAGTATTTAATATACCTCCATAGCTCTCTATGGTTTTGGACCTTCTATAATCTTCTTGAAAGTTCACACATGACTAGCCCCACATGTGGGAATAAAGCGAGTTGATGTGACATAAGTACTATGGATTTCAACAAGGTAAATCAACTTGTGGGAGGCATAACTTCCACTTACAAAATCATGAGATTTTCACACAATTAGAAAGATTAGTGTTGAAAAAGTGACGGTTATTCTCACAAAGTTTTAACCCCCAAAAGTGTCATTTGATGTCTCAAAATGTCTCTTCTAGACCCCAAATCTCCAAAACTAAAACCTGCACCATGTAAATCAATTCCACCAGTTTTTTCCATTCAAAAAGTACCAACATAACTCACAAATTATATAACAATCCATTCCATATTTGATTTTAAAACTTGTGCTTAAATATATCAAACATAAGTGAATCATACCAATTTACCCACATATATTACATATATTACATAGTGCCCCATTCAACCTTTAATGCTCACATATTCACAATTACTAAACATGAATGAACCTTGTGGTGGAATGTTCATATCTCATGGCTTTCATCTACTGTGCATGGAGATTTCATATGGATTTGAGCTACAATGCATGGAACTTTCGTAATCTATCCTGAGAGAGTAAGCTTATATCCGTTTTCTAAACCCCTCTTAGAAATTCCTATAATAGATGATCATAGAAATGGACAAACGTTTAAGAGAGAATGCTTATATCCCTTTCTTAATCTTAAACCCCACATTGAAATTCCTATTGTAATAGGTGATCATCTACTATGAGATTCAATAAACAAATATTTGTATGACTAATGGTTATTATTGATTCAAAATGATCATGTTATGTTATTAATCCATATAGATGAAGCAATCCTCATCGATGGTCGCCCATTGTATCCATCTCCTTTACCATAAATAGAAACCCCATCGCATGTTATAGATGATTAATCCTCATAGATGGTGTGCACAATGTATCCAGTGCCACGACTATACATCAAATCTGTAGATATAACTATTTTTCACTGGATTTTGGGCAAAATCAAATAGGAAAAAGCTCGCAAAAACTGTCAAAAATTAGAACATTTTGATATATATATTGTTTTGTTGGAAAATTTAATAACAAAAGGATGATTGGGATTATTGTTTATAAACATTTTAGGTCTCTGAAAAATGTGGATAACGTACCTTCTGATGATCGCGAATACTGCATGAAATAATGCACAATGGATAGTTTTTCAAGATAGCAGGCCACAAACTTACATTTGCAGATGTCAATGCTTCCTACACCAAGACATATTTAACCGATGTAATCTTTATCTCTCCTGGCCAGAGGACATATGTTCTCCCCACCGTTGACCATTCAGTGTGCAAATACTATATGTCCTCCTGATCATATACTAATCTGCAAACTGAGAGTATCGATAACACCACAACTACTCCCATTTTTCCTAGGGTTTTGTACTACAATGTGTTAGAGATAATGGCTAATTAATGCTACATTCTAGAGTTTAGGGATTGGATTGGGTTTGCTAGAGGATGTTGAGAGATTCTCTCAACCTCTCCCTCCAAGAGTAGAATAAGTTGGATCTCACAACACTTATTTATGTGTGATGTATCTCCGTGTAATTTGGGAAATACAAATTATCATTCTGTGTATATTTTGTGTGTATCTTCTCTCTCATGAATTCCATTTTGGTATCAGAGCCACTAAGGTAAAGGAGTTTCATGGATCCGATGCTAAGGATGTGATCCCTATTTTTTTGTTACTGCATCTGTTCACTTCCTGCTGAATCCATGATAAGAAGATTAGAATTGGAATTCGAAGTTGTTGAAGGGCGTACAAGAGAGGATCCTACATGAAGGAACTACTGCAACTTGTGAAAGGCAATCATTGTATATTGAACTGTCGTGCCGATTTCTTGACAAGATACATGAGAAATGTGTGAAATCAGCGTTGCCTATAGATTGCTGCATTTATGTCATTGATCATTGTCATCATTGTGCAAGCGAATCTGTTGAAGCTGCAGGGAAGAATGCCAATCTCAATGGACCGCCATTGAAGAGTTGCAACGATCTTTGTATATCATATCTACAGATGAATCACCATCGATTTAAAATATATCACTTGGGTCGTGGCCATCCAAGCTAGAGTCGAGTTGACAACCCACATCAGAACTTAAATCACTATCCAAGAATCTGTGGAGTTGTTGTTGATGTTGATGACGCAGAGGTGTAAAGTGAAATCGTTGTCAATATGAAGGAGAGAAACCCACATCATTCAAGTAATAATTTTGCTACATCGATGGAAGGATAGTTGTTGAAGAGGTTGTGCATGAGGTATATATTTTTCCAGGTTGTATCTTCTTACAGAGAAAGGTCTTGATATGTTTAGAATTTAATTTAGTGATACTTCAAAAAGTCGGGTAAGTGATTTGCAAGTGGATCATTGGTCGAGAAAAAAATGATGTTCAAGGAGACACCTGGTATCAGATACAATATCAGATATTGTATTGTTGGAGAGGGGATGTGTAACATCCTCGACCACCCAGGCTGGGCCACGATACACGAGAGAACGTTTTTCTTCTCTCTGTGGAACATACTGTAACATACCCAGTATCCAACTCAACTATGCCACATAAATTTTTTGAACTACATGCCATTAAAATATATACACACAGAGCTCTTGCGGAAACATATATTTAAAACGTAAACATACAAATACATCTGTAAATGCACAGATTCACACTGAAATAATAGTAAACATATACATGCAACATATACAGGAAATACCCATAAAAATAAACACGGTTATAACCACACATATGATAACCCATCAAAATAAGCACATAAATAACAATGCAACATGTAAATTTATCACACAATTGACACTTATCTTGGTAATAATGTCACCAAATGTGTGCAGACCTTCCACGAACCTACCAGCCTTAGACCACACTTCTCATCACTCTCAATAGTGGGTCACCCCCAAGCTAGGACTAAACTCCACCTAGGTAAAGGGATTCCTAACCACGATAATGGCTCATAGACAACAGGAAATGCTCTGCCATAGGTGATAATCAAACTAACAACCTACAGTCCCTCATTACCCACATGCATGTTCCACCCAGGAAGTGTTCCCCTTCTCTTCTCAACAGTCCTTCGACTGCCCCACTTCCTTTCCGAGATTCAGCAACAGGTAAGACAGGAAGTCTCAGAGCCCTGTAGATGTAGTTTAGCACCTTCAGAAAAACAATTCCTAGCAATTCTCTCACCCAGAGAGAAATTTCTCACGGGCCTGACAACTCCCCTCTTCAATATCCCACAGGCCTGACAACCCGCTTCTTCAATCCAACTCCCAAGCTAACCAGCTACTCAAAACAGATATGGCTATGGATCCAAGTTCAGGTATAGTGATAGTAAGGTACAAAGGATAGCTCAATGGTTGTGTGAATGATCAACGAATCATAGTTGAATGATGTCCAGAATGATGGAGGAGATGGTAAAATGAACTAAGTCCCAACAATATGTATGCATGTCCCCAAATTGACACTTGTCATGTCGGGAGCTACTTTGGACCACTTGTCCCAAACTTTAAAACTTAGGATAAAATAATTATCCATACTTTATGATTTAATAAATATTAATATAATATTCCTTTTTGGCTTTAACTCCCTAGCTTAGCCCTTTTCTTTAACGTTTATCCCCCGCCCTTTCCCTCACTAGTGGAGTTTAGTCCCCCATCTCTTTTATCGTGGTCAGTCAGCACGCCGTGATGTATTTTATATTAATCATGAGACATATACAAAAATAGGTGCACTGACCTTTAACATCTAGGCTCTCTAGTGTAATCATCAAAAAACTGGCTCACCAACCTATAAAACACAACATATACACAAAGGTTTGTTGGCCTTAATATTGTGCGCATTTAAAATGTTGCGCGCGATATTCTGGAATGTGCACACTTCATCAATTTACTGCGTAGTATATGTGCACACTATGCCATGAAAGGTGCATACAAAATATGATATCAAATAGCTCACCAGTTGAAGTACATTTTCATTTACATTAAAATTGGGTTCGGCCTAGGGATATTACAATCCCCTCCCCTTATGTATGCATTGTTCTCAGTGCATTATGTACACATATATCCAACAAAATTTCAAAAATACTCAAAACGATGTGGGTATTATGCCGGCATAGCATCCTCATGCTCCCAAGTAGCATCTTTAGGACTGTACAAGGTCCATTGGACCTTTACAAGCCCTATAGCTCAATTCTGGAGTTGTTTGATTTTTCAGTCCAGAATGTGTATCGGATGCACCTGGAAAGCACCTTCTTGCTCCACATGAATCACATTCCAATCATTAACATGATTAGCATCAGGTATATATTTCTTGAGCAATGATACATGGAATACATTATGAACATACTTAGATGCAGGCAATGCAATCATATAAGAAACTGGACCAATCCTCTCTAGGATTTCAAATGGCCCACAATAACAAGTTTCCAACTTTGAACAGTTTCAAAACTTCACGGAACTTCTATTGGCCTTCACTTTCAACAGTACATGATCACCCACCTTAAATTCCCTGTGAGTTCTGCCTTTGTCAGCATAGCTTTTCTACCTGTCTTGGGCGGCCTTTAAAGTTTGTTTTATTTTTATCATTTTATCCTCCATTTCCCTAAGTAAATATGGTCCAACCATGATGCAGGAGCATCCCTCACAACAAGAAAAACCAACGTGGAAGCAAAAGACAGCTGGAAGACCTCCAGTGCAAGTTTTTGAATTTTTAAATTTTCCCTTGAAGTTGATGCGCTGAACATAAATGAGATCATTTAATTTAGGCACCTTGGTAAAATGTAATCAGACCTCGAGCCATACCCTCTCGTCTGAGATAGACAGAGGCATTTATAGTGGTAGTTGCAGGTAGATAGAATTGAAATTCTTAGATTAGACAGTTTTAGAGTCCAGGAGGGAAAACGGATATAGACACCCTCATTTGTATCATTGTAGGATAGTTCATGAAGAGTTAGAACACTCTAGAGCATAGGAGAGAAACAGAGAACTGTCAAAGAACACCCATGTACAGATCTTGAATTAATAGAAGAAGTTGATTCAGATTCATGGCTGTTGTGTTATTCTCTGTATATGTGTGTTGAATGCTCTGCTTATGAATATTACTTCCTATTATGCATTTGTCATTATGTGTGTGTATGATTTCATGTGTCGAGATTGAGATCCGAGAGGAAGTGGAATGAGTTTCAATTGTTTCTCTACTTGAGCAAGGATTCCTGCAAGGAGTGAAGTTGAAGTCGTCCGCAAGGAGTGCGTTGACAGAAGGCTCAGAGAGTTAACTCTTGTTCTCATACCACCAGGAGTGAGATTGGGTTATACAAGCCGTGCAAGGAGTGCGCAGGCTAAGGAGAGTCTCAGTCGTGACACTGAGCGAAGTATTGAAGGACTGTTGCTACGGGTATACGCAGAGTCAAGGAAGCTCGAACAGTTGAAGTGTTCGCAGGCTTGCCGCAAGGAGTGCGCGCAAAGAACCTCATTAAGGTTGAAGTAATTTAGCAAAGCTCAGGAAGGATATGCCTCTGAGTTGCTGAAGATCAATATAGATAAGTGTGACTTGAAGTCAGGAAGAAACATCGCAGGTTGGCAAAAGGGCGAAGGAATCTCGTGGAGAGATACTCTTTTTCATTTCGTGGATTACCCATGGAAGAACGGACGGTTGAAATCTTCTGAAGAGATTTCGCGAAGTTCCAAGGATCGTTAGATCTGGAAGAGGTGTAAGGAGGTTACGCAGAGAAGTTCTGAAGAGTTTGAAACTCAGGAGGGCTAGGGCCGTCGATTCCGAGTCACAGGAGCCGTAAGATCTACACGTGGTATCGTGTATCGGGGACTCGTGAGTTGAAGCCCCAAAGTTGCGCAGCAAGAGCAGCGATATCGCGAGACGCGATATCCCTACAAGATATTAGTCGTTTGTTGCGAAGGACGCATGTAAGGAGATTCTCTCATCTCGGAGACTCGGACATTGGAGGACAGAAAGGGAAGTCCTTCAACTTCACGAGTGGCGAAGTAGAGAGAAGGATAGGAACCGTCCATCTGAGTAGGACAGGTGGCAGAGATCGAGAGATATCGCGAACTCGGGAGTTCGCAAAATGAAAACCCAAGTATTGGGTGTTAAAAGTTGCGAGGCACGAGGACGTGAAGCGGTGAAGTGGCGAGAAGATAGGAACCGTCCATCTGAGGAGGATAGGTGGTGAGAGATCAAGAGATCTCGCGAACTCGGGAGTTCACAGGTTGAGAGCCCAAACATTTGGTACTCCAAGTCGTGAGGACGCGAGGGGCGAGAAGGAGGATAACCATTGGATCTGGATCACAGGAGGACCGTTGGATATGCGCGTGGGATCATGTCTCAGGACCTCGTAAGAAAAGGTCCGAGGATTTGGGCGCGGGGATCGCGAGATTGCGAGAAAGCGATATCCTGACAGCTGGAGGATAGTGTGGGCCATAGAAAATTCGGCGAGTCGAATACAGGTGGCACGAAGCCCTCAGGACCTCGTCTTTAGAAGTCCCAAAGTATTGGCGTTAGGATTCATGAGTCACGAAGTGCCGAGGAGACGAGGTTCGTGTGGATGCATGGCAGATCATAAGGTGGGGCCGCGCGACCGACGGGTGGACACACGTTTCTTGGAGATAGGAGTCAGCACTCCGTTGAATTCTCGCATCTCGAGGATTTGCGGAATAGGAGGGTGAAAGCTCGACGGCTCAACCCGCGAGGTTGCGAGTAGTGAAATCCGTCGAGGGAGGAGTGAACTCGGAGTTGACCTATCGTGTCTCAGAGGATCGCAACGGGAGGCACAAGAGTTCGACTCACAAACTCCCGAAGGTGCGAGTTGCGAGAGGCGCTAAGAAAAGAAAGGAGGAGTTGGAGGCGTTGAGTCACGAACTCGCGAAATAGCGAGATTTGGCTAATCTCCCGGTGGAAAAGGGGAGACCTCGGGGAAAGATTGTTGTGGGTGCAGATTTTATGACAGGGAAATAGAAGAACCTTGGAGTTCTTCAGGCGACAAGAAGAAGATCCTATGAGGGCAGAGGTGCCTGGGTGGCGCGCACCCCTGAGTCAAGTGGTATCAGAGCATAGAACAACTTCTTTTCTTTCTGTAGCAAAGGAAAAGGAGAATTCACCATGCCGCCAAGGAGAAGGGGTAGACAATCACCCGATCCAGAGGAGGAAAGGGAATTGTCCGGAGAAAGATGTAGGCAAGTGCAGAATCCATACATGGAGAGAGAAATACGAAATCTTCGTGCCAGAATGGAGGACATGGAGACAACACGAAGACGCAAAGTTGATGTAGGAGATACCAGTGAATCCGAAGATGAAGAGGATGTTGGACATGGAGGAGAAGAAATACCAGAGGAATATGTAGTGAGTGAACGCTTACTAAAAGATGTTGCAAGAATGAGTACGAAGGTAAAGATGGACATTCCATTTTATGAGGGAAATCTGGATGCAGAAGAGTTGCTAGATTGGATTAGATCTCTAGACACTTACTTCGATTATGAAGATATCGAAGAGGATAAGAAGGTCAGACATTCCATAACGAGATTAAAATGACATGAAGCCTTGTGGTGGGATGAAATACAAGCTGATAGGCATTTCCAAGTTAAAGAGAAAATTAAGAGCTGGGATAGGATGATTGCAAAGATGAAGGTAAAATTCATTCCCAGGGACTATCAAATTTCTCTGTTCAGGAGGATGCAAAACCTGAGACAGAAGCTGATGACAGTGAAGGAGTATACTGAAGAATTTTACAGGTTGAATATTAGAGAAGGTCATCGCGAAAGAAATGACGAAAAGGTGGCCAGGTATATGAATGGCCTGAGGTATGAAATTCAGGATGAAATAAATATGGCAACCATCCGAATGGTGGAGGATGTCTATCAAATGGCTTTGAAAGATGAAGAGAATCTGAGCCGTAAGCAAGGTCATCGAGGCAGAGGCAGGAATCAGCCCAAAGGCAAATCGGTTGCCCAAGATAAATACCAGAAACCCAAGGATGACTGGAAGAAACCTCAGACTCAGACAGAGAGAGGTGGAAGTTCACAGCGAGGGTGATATGCTGAGCAAAGAGGACAACATACTGAGCAGAGAGGAGGATATGCTGATAATAATAGGTTTCCTCGTACCATATGTAGAGGAAAAGGAAGAGGTGGAGTAATTACATGCTTCACGTGTGGAATGAATGGACACAAGTCATTCGAGTGTACAGAGAAAAAGAAAAAACCTGGAGAGACTCACATCGCCGAGGCACAGAGGCGAGATGTTGAGGTAGAGTACGTTGAAGGCGAAAGATCGCTGGCAATGCGGAAGGTTCTTTTGACGCCAGAAAAGGAGATGGAGAACTCAACGCAGAGGAACATTCTTTTTAGGACTGCTTGCAAGACCAAGGATAGAGTGTGCAAGGTCATCGTGGATAGTGGAAGCACCGATAATCTCGTTTCAACTGAGATGGTAGAAAAGTTGGAGCTGGAGACAATTGATCACTCGAATCCATACAAAGTTTCATGTCTACAGAAGGGACATCAGGTAAATGTCACTAAACAATGCTTAGTTGACATTAAGATAGGAGGATATAATGATAAAATTTTATGTGATGTTATTCCTATGGATGTCTGTCATTTATTGTTGGGTAGACCATGGAAATATGATAGAAATGTAATTCATGATGGGAGGATGAATACATATACCTTGGAAAGAAATGGGAGAACTCATATGTTGTGTCCAATTGAGGATAAAGAGGTGAAACTGGAAGTAAGCAACATAGTACTTCTCATGAGTGGGAAGGAACTTCTTACAGAAGTTAAGAAGAAGGAGGATCCACAATTCTTTGTGGTCAGAAAACTGAGAATTGTTTTGACTAGTACAAGGGTGGATGATTTGCCAGAAGAAGTTCAGGAACTGCTGAAAGAGTTCGCTGATATTGTAGTGTATGAATTACCTCATTCGTTACCACCGATGAGGAGCATTAGTCATCATATTGACCTCATACCAGGAGCTAGTTTTCCAAACAAAGCCACGTACAGATTGACGCCGCAGGAGAATGAGGAGGTCAAGAAGCAGGTCCAGGAGTTGTTCGACAAAGGTTTGGTCAGGGAAAGCTTGAGTCCATGTGTTGTTCCTACAGTACTCAGTCCGAAGAAATACGGAGGCTGGAGGATGTGCACTGATTCAAGAGCCATTAATAAGATAACTATCAAGTATAGATTCCCATTACCGAGGATGGATGATCTGATGGACTTCTTAAGTGGAGCAAAAAAAATTTCAAATATAGATTTGAAGAGTGGATATCATCAGATTCGTATGAGAGAAGGTGACGAATGGAAAACAACATTCAAGACAAACAAAGGTTTGTATGAATGGCTTGTCATGCTGTTTGGCTTGACAAATGCACCAAGTACCTTTATGAGGTTGATGAATGAAGTCCTGAAGGAGTTCATCGGGAAATTTTTCATCGTGTATCTGGATGA
>ML827999.1:171310-184089 GCA_009831015.1 Picea engelmannii
ACTGGACCGAAGAGGCTGAGAGGAGCTTCAATTTGTTGAAGCGGAATATTACGGAGCAACCCATTCTGGTGTTGCCATATTTTCAAAAGACATTTCAGGTGAAATGTGATGCAAGCAGGTTTGTTGTAGGAGCGGTCTTGAGTCAGGAAGACAGGCCGATTGCATATTTCAGCGAGAAGCTGAATGAAGAAAAAGAAAAGTACTCCACGTATGATAAAGAATTCTATGCCATCATACAGGCATTGAAAAAATGGAGGCACTATTTGATTCCAAAGGAATTTGTTTTATATAGTGATAACCATGCATTACAATTTATGACTCAACAGGAAAAGTTGAATCAGAGGCATGTTAAATGGGTAGAATACATGTAGAATTTCACTTTTGTGATAAGACATATTTCTGGTACTGCTAACAAAGTTGTTGATGCTTTGAGCAGGAAGTGTTTGATGTTGCAGGAGTTCAAAGTCAGGACATTAGGCTTTGATGATCTTAAGGACATGTATGCAAATGATTCATACTTTAAGGAGGTTTATGAAGCAGCTGAGAATTCAATTCTCAGAGACAGAAGTCAGTGGATAGAGTATGTGATCCAGGATAGATTTTTGTTCAAAGGAAATCAACTGTGTATTCCAAATTGCTCCATGAGGGAGAACTTGTTGAAAGAGAAACACAGTGGAGGATTGGCCGGACACTTTGGTCATGATAAGACATTTGCAAAGTTGAGCGAGTCATACTTTTGACCAGGGATGCAGTCAGAAGTTAAGAAGTTTGTAGACAGGTGCAGGATTTGCCAGCATTCAAAGGGAAGAAAGAAGAATGCGGGATTTTATTAGCTATTACCCATACCAGACAAGTCGTGGGATGAAATTAGCATGGATTTTGTATTGGGATTGCCAAGGACCCAAAGAGGTGTTGATTCCATATTTTTGGTAGTGGAAAGGTTTTCCAAGATGGCACATTTCATTCCATGCCAGAAGACCAGTGATACGACTCACATCGCAAATCTATTCTTCAAGGATATTATTCAACTTCATGGATTGTCGAAAAGCATAGTTTCAGACAAAGACACAAAATTCATAGGACATTTTTGGAGAAAATTATGGAAGAAGCTAGGAACTAATTTGATGTTTAATTCTGCTTATTACCCTCAAACAGATGGACAAACAGAAGTGGTCAACAAAAGTCTGGGAGACTTGTTGAGGAGCTTGGTGACAGAGCACCATAGCAGCTGGGATAGCATACTGCCGCAAGCAGAGTTCGCATACAATGATTCAGTGAACAGGAGCACAAGAAAAAGTCCATTTCAGATTGTATATGGAATGCAACCAAGAGGAGTTTCTGAACTGAGGGATTCAGAATAGATTGATACTAGCAGTGCTAGTGCAGGAGAATTCGCTGAAGCGATGAAGGAACTTCACAGCTGGGTAAAGGAGCGACTATTGAAGTCCAATCAAGAGTACAAGCGCAGAGCATATCAGCATCGGAGACAACTTCAGTTTGAAGTTGGTGTTCTGGTTCTGGCACATTTGAGGAAGGAAAGGTTCCCGAGAGGAACATACAAAAATCTGAATATGAAGAAAATTGGGCCATGCAAGGTCTTGAAGAAAATGGGGCAGAACGCTTATAAAATTGAGTTACCAGAGGGCATTGGAATATATCCGATATTTAATGTTTCGGATTTATATCCATATAAAGATGATGAAGTAGGAGCAGAAAGTGATGATCAACCAGAGGTCCAGTGGCAGAAGTAGATTCCAGTTGCAGAGAAGCCACAGATGGAGTAGATATTGGATAAACGAGTGGGTAAGAAAACCAGAAGGAAAGAATATTTCAAATATTTGGTCAAGTGGAAGGGTCATCCAGTTGAAGATGCCAGCTGGGAGACTGAAGCAAAAATTCTGAAGCATGGACATACCATGCAGGAGCTCATGGAAAAGAGCCCATGAAAATTTTCAAGCAAGGGAGTATGATGCAGGAGAATCCCTCACGACAAGAAAAACCAACATGGAAGCAGAAGACAGCTGGAAGACCTCCAACGCAAGTTTTTGAATTTTTAAATTTTCCCTTGAAGTTGATGCGCTGAACATAAATGAGATCATTTAATTTAGGCGCCTTGGTAAAATGTAATCAGACCTCGAGCCATACGCTCTTGTCTGAGATAGCTTGGTAAAATGTAATCAGACCTCGAGCCATACGCTCTCGTCTGAGATAGACAAAGGCATTTATAGTAGTAGTTGCAGGTAGATAGAATTGAAATTCTTAGATTAGACAGTTTTAGAGTCCAAGAGGGAAAACGGATATAGACACCCTCATTTGTATCATTGTAGGATAGTTCAAGAAGAGTTAGAAGACTCTAGAGCATAGGAGAGAAACAGAGTACTGTCGAAGAATACCCATGTATAGATCTTGAATTAATAGAAGAAGTTGATTCAGATTCATGGTTGTTGTGTTATTATCTGTATATGTGTGTTGAATGCTCTGCTTATGAATATTACTTCCTGTTATGCATTTGTCATTATGTGTGTGTATGATTTCATGTGTCGAGATTGATATCTGAGAGGAAGTGGAATGAGTTTCAATTGTTTCTCTACTTGAGCAAGGATTCCTGCAAGGAGTGCAGCTGAAGTTGTCAGCAAGGAGTGCATTGACAGAAGGCTCAGAGAGTAAACTCTTGTTCTCATACCACCAATAGTGAGATTGGGTTATACAAGCCATGCAAGGAGTGCGCAGGCTAAGGAGAGTCTCAGTCGTGACACTCAGCGAAGTATTGAAGGACTGCTGCTATGGGAATACGCAGAGTCAAGGAAGCTCGAACAGTTGAAGTGTTCGCAGGCTTGCCGCAAGGAGTGCGTGCAAAGAACCTCATTGAGGTTGAAGTAATTTAGAAAAGCTCAGGAAGGATAGGCCTTTGAGTCGTTGAAGATCAATATAGATAAGTGTGACTTGAATTCAGGAAGAAACGTCACAGGTTGGCGAAAGGGAGAAGGAATCCCGTGGAGAGATACTCTTTTTCATTTTGTGGATTACCCACGGAAGAACGGAAGGTTAAAATCTTCTGAAGAGATTTCGTGAAGTTCCGAGGATCATTAGATCTGGCAGAGGTGTAAGGAGGTTACGGAGAGAACGTCCGAAGAGTTTGAAACTCAGGAGGGGCAAGGTCATCGATTCCGAGTCACAGGAGCCGTAGGATCTACACGTGGTATCGTGTATCAGGGACTTGTGAGTTGAAGCCCCAAAGTTGTGCAGCAAGAGCAGCGATATTGCAATATGTGATATCCCTACAAGATCAGAGTCGTTCGTTGCAGAGGATGCATGTAAGGAGATTCTCTCATCTCGAAGACTCGAACATTGGAGGACAGAAAGGGAAGTCCTTCAGCTTCGCGAGTGGCGAAGTAGCGAGAAAGCTAGGAACTGTCCATCTAAGTAGGACAGGTAGTAGAGATCGAGATATCTCACGAACTTGGGAGTTCGTAGAGTGAAAACCCAAGTATTGGGTGTTAAAAGTCGCGAGGCGCGAGGACACGAAGCGACGAAGTGGCGAGAAGATAGGAACCGTCCATCTGAGGAGGACAGATGGCGAGAGATCAGGAGATCTCACGAACTCGGGAGTTCGTAGGTTGAGAGCCCAAACATTTGGTACTCCAAGTCACGAGGACGCGAGGCGCGAGGAGGATAACCGTTGGATCCGGATCACAGGAGGACCGTTGGATCTTCGCGTGGGATCATGTCTCGGGACCTCGTAAGAAAAGGTCTGAGGATTTGGGCGCGGGGATCCCAAGATTGCGAGAAAGCGATATCCTGACAGCTGGAGGATAGTGTGGGCCATAGCAGAGTCGAAGAGTGGAATACAGGTGGCACGAATCCATCGGGACCTTGCCGCTAGAAGTCCCGAAGTATTGGCATTAGGATTCGTGAGTCGCGAAGTGCCGAGGAGCCGAGGTTCGTGTGGATGTGTGGTAGAGCATAAGGTGGGGCCGCGCAACCGACGGGTGGACACAAGGTGCTTGGAGATAGGAGTCAAGACTCCGTTGATTTCTCGCATCTCGTGGATTCATGGAATAGGAGGGTGAAAGTTCGATGGCTCAACCCGGGAGGTTGCGAGGTTGCGAGTAGTGAAATCCGTCGAGGGAGGAGTCAACTCGGAGTTGACCTATCGTGTCTCAGAGGATCGCAACGAGAGGCACAAGAGTTTGACTCACAAACTCCTGAAGGTGCGAGTTGCGATAGGCGCTAAGAAAATAAAGGAGGAGTTGGAGGCTTTGAGTCACGAACTCGCGAAATCGCGAGATTTGGCTGATCTCCCAGTGGAAAAGGAGAGACCTCGGGGAAAGATTGTTCTGGGTGCAGATTTTCCGACAGGGAAATAGAAGGACCTTGGAGTTCTTCAGGTGAGAAGAAGAAGATCCTGTGAGGGCAGGGGTGCCTGGGTGGCGCGCACCCCTGCGTCAAACCACTGCTCTATCTGTTGGGTTATCCCAACTTACCGGTGTGTTTCACTTTCTTCCATAAAGTGCCTCAAATGGGATCATCTTTAGAGATGCTTGGTACCCATTGTTATAAGAAAACTCTACCAAGTGTAGGTAGTTTTCCCATTTTGATGGTTTTTCCATCACATACATCCTCAACATATCTTCAATCACTTGATTCACCCTCTCTGTTTGTCCATCTGATTATGGATGATAAGCTGTACTGAAATTCAAATTTGTTCCAAATCCATTAAATAATCCTTTCCAAAAATTTGAAGTAAATTTTGGATCTCTCTTAGACACAATTGTCTTGGGTATGCCATGTAATCTAGCAATTTCCCTCATATAAACATCAGCAATGTTGGTTACCTTGTGAGTGAGCTTAACTGGAATAAAATGGGCAGCCTTAGTAAGCTTATCCACCACTACCATGATATAATCATGTGTTTTGTTTGCTCGGGGAAGTTTAGTGATGAAATCCATGGTTACAACTTCTCATTTCCACTCAGGAATGGGTAATGGTTGTAGCAAACCAGTTGGGTGTCTATGCTCAGCCTGTACCTTTTGACATTCCAAACATTTGGCAATAAAATTAGCAACCTCTTTCTTCATGCATGGCCAATAATATTGGCTTTTGACAACTGCAATAGTTTTCTGATAACCTGGGTGCCCAACATAAGGTACATTATGCATTTACCTCAATATCAGATTTTTCAATTCCTGATAATTTGGTACATAAATTCTTTTACATGAGAATTTCATCATTAATTAGCTTGTATTCTTCAATTTTCTATTGTAAATTACCTTGTTGTAATTTTGCCACTAATTCCTTGTATTGCAAATCTAAATTTGCAACCTCTAAAATTTTGTGCTTCAAATCTTATTGGTACATGCTAATGGTTGTAGCATGCAATTCATGCACTCTTTTTTTGAGTGCATCAACCACTTTGTTCTCTTTCCCCTTGATATGCTTTATATCAAAGTCATATTCACTTAGAAATTCTAACCATCTGGTTTTCCTAGCATTTAGAGTTGGTTGATCAAATAAATATTTCAGGCCATTATGTTTTGTTCTTATCTCAAACCTTTTCCCCATGAGGTAGTGTCTCCATTTTCTCAAGGCATGCACTATGGCTGTCAACTCCAAATCATGAGTGGCATAGAGTCTTTCATTCTCCTTCAACTTCCATGATTCATAACATATAACAAACCCATTTTTATTGAGGACTCCACCAAGTCCTTCTTTACATGCATCTGTGCATACAATGAAGTATTAATTTGGATCTGCAATTCTTAGTATTGAAGCACTTGTTAACAATTGTTTCAAGTGTTGGAAACTCTTTTCACAATCCAATGTCCACTGAAGCTTCACACCCTTTCTTTGTAAGGAAGTGATTGGATGTGAAATCTTTGAGAATCCTTAAATAAATCTCCTATATTAGCCTGCAAGGCCCATGAATGATCTTATGTCACATACTTTGGCATTGACCATCCTCTAATGGATTCTATCTTCTCAGGATCCACTTCTATCCCATCCTTTGAAATGATATGCCCCAAATAATGAATTTGCTTCTGATAAAATGAGCACTTGCTCAACTTGGCATACAACTAATGCTCCTTTAATACTTGCAACACCATTCTCAAATGATTTTCATGCTCTTCTTCTGACTAATGTCATCCAAAAAGACAATGACAAACGTGTCTAAATATTCTCAAAAAATACCATTCATTAAGCACATGAAAACAATTGGTGCATTTGAAAACCCAAATGGCACCACTGTGAACTCATAATGACCATACCTTGTCCTGAAGGCAATCTTGTTGATATCTTCCTCTTTGATCTTTACCTGATGGTATCCTGATCTAATATATGTCTTTGAAAATATCTTGGCATCCTTCAATTGATCAAAGAGATCATCAATCCTTGGCAGAGAATAATTTTTCTTTACAGTCACTTTATTCAACTGTCTAAAATCAATGCACAATCTTAATTTCCCATCTTTCTTCTTCACAAAAAAGACTCAGGCACCCCAAGGTGACACACTTGGGCATATATACCCTTCTTCGGAAGTTCTTCAAGATGCATTTGCAAGTCCCTCAGCTCTGGCGGACTCATTCTGTAAGGAGTATTTGACAATAGAGCTGCTCCAGGCATTAAATTTATAGAGAAATCAATATCTCGCTTTGGGGGTAGTCCTGGTACCTCCTTGAACACATCTTCAAAATTTTCCAAGACCGCATGATCTTCCAAATTTGGCACCTTAGCTTTAGGTGTCTCTTCCATATGCATTGCAAAGATTTGACACCATTTTTTGTAACATCTCTTCAGTTTCAATGTTGAAATTTCTATGATGGTTACTGCCATGGGAATCCCCTATACTTTCCTTAGGCTCCCTTCCTCATCCAAGAAAGTGAATGCCTTGTTATGACAATATAGGATAGCATGATGTTGATCCAACCAATCCATCCCAATTAGACGACCATAAGAACCTAAAGGAAAGATGTTCAAATCTACCCTGGTGTTCAGTCCATTCATGTCCATAAGACATGACTTAACCATATCATTAAATTTTCTTTTGGCTCCGGTATCCAGCTACACCAACCAAGATTTTCCATACTTGTTTCTTGGCAAATGAAAACTTTCCACCATATTAGGATCTATATAACTATGACTAGTTCTTGAATCAATTAAAATAGCAATGGTTTGGTTGTTGATCATACCTTCCACTTCAATCATATGTGATTGATACTCTGCTTGCTTGTTGTCTAGGGATTCATATATCCTTGGCACATTTCTACCCATTTCCTCCACTGTATCAGCTTGATTTACATTGTGAATAGTTCTCCCTTTTTCACCTCTGTGGGGACAATCTCTAAACATATGATCCCCTTTACAACCCCAACATTGAATAGGTGGCTTCCTTGGCATTTGACCCCCTGTTTCAATCGCTTTGGGATCTCTAGGAGTTGGTTGTCCCTGAGGATTACTTCTGAAGTATGGTGGCTTATACCCATTCTTCCTTTGATCCATCTTGAATTTATTTTTGTCATCCCAAGATTTTTGGAAAGTTGGACTTGTTTTCTGCTGATCATATTGGCATTTAGCTCTCCTTATGGTCTCCTCCAATGTCTTGGGATCATCATACTATATTTTGTCACTGATGAATGATGGAAATCCACTCAAATACATTTGAATCTTAATTGTCTCATCCTTGATGAAAGAGACATATTTCAATAGTTCTAAAAACCTTATTTCATACTCATCTATGGTCATACTCCCAATCTTGAGTTCAAAGAACTCTTTCATTTTCTTGTCATAGTATCTTTTAGTCAAGTATTTCTTCTCAAAATACTTCTTGAATTCCCTCCAAGTAACACTTTTCTCTTTAATGTGTTGCACCTACACAAGTTGATCCCACCACATGGATGCCTTTCCCTTGAGTTGATAGATGGAAATTCTACCTTTTGCATGAGAAGAATAATTATGCACTTGAAAATACTTTCTCATGCCCAGCAGCCATGTTTCTACATTCTCGTCCTTCTTGTTCTCACCATCAAATGTAGGAGGTTTGATTTTGTTCATTTCTCCTCGCAATTCATCCACCCCAGAACTCTTGTGCTTCGTGACAGGGGATGGACTTGAGTTGTTGTGTTCTCTCTTCTTGAAATTCCTTGGGGAGTGGTGGTGATGTCTACTAACACTTCTTCTTATTCTTTTCTCATCAGGAGACTTGTGACTTCTTGATTTTCTTGAGCCACTCTCCTTATCCAATTTATTTTATATTATGTTCAAGTTCTACATTAACTTCATGTTGAAGTCATCCTGCTACTCCTTAGCTCTCATAATTATTGCATTATCAGCCTTATGGATTTGGACAACCTTATGCAAATGTTTAATGGTCTCTACCATATTCATGTTTTCATCGCTTCCTTCTCCGTGTCCATTGGAGTTTGTTCCTTCAATGCCCAAATGGACATCCATCCATCTGATTTCATATTCCTGGATGTAATTCCCTTGTGCATCCTCCATTCCTATGGACTCTGTGTTGATCCTCATCTGATCTTGTTGTTGTTAACTCTGCAAAATGTGTAGCCAACAAAACTTTATCAGGCTAATTGTTTCAACAATTTCATGAAAATATGAACCATTCTGGTTCAATAATATATCAGAACTCTTTCTTCTTATTTCCTTAAAAGTTGAATTCCCAAATCAATTTTTTGGGTGTATATTTAGATTCCAATGTCCAAGACCTTTCCAACTCCTTCTCCCGTGCTCAATTCCGAGTCTTGAGTAGAAAGTTATGGCTATTTGAAATTTTCCCATTAAATGTATTTTTTCTGTTCATTTTTCAACTTGGCGCTACTCTGCGCTGTAATTATGGATTTTTGCACCTACTCCATTGGATTTGTCATGGGATATCAATTGGGTTTCCTCATATACATAATATGGAAACTTTTTCCAAGTTTCACCTTTTTCTGGGTTCTTGGCTGCTAGTTACAGCTTGCTAAAGTTCTAGACCAATTCGTGTTCTTGGTCTGGAATGCTACAAGTGTCTTATTTTCCATATTAAACATTTTTAACATGCCCAAAAATTTAATTGATCTCTGGGAATGTATTCTATGGTTCAATATATTTTCATTGACTGCTCATACGCCTCAATCTAATTCTGGAGCAGAAAGTTATGGCCCTTTCAAGTTAGATGGGTCTTAAAATTTACCCTTCATTGTTTGTGTTGTAACTTTCTAAAAAATGCTCAGTTTGATGAACGGTTTACACCATTAGAAATCTCTCTCCGAGCTCTTTTATTTGAACTACAAAGATAGAGTGTTCCTTGGCACACTCTGATCTTGTGGTTTTTATTAGCTAAAAACATTGTTAAGGACCTCAAAAACACGCTACAAAAAGATGACGCTCAAATGATATAAAACATCATAGAAAATCATTGATTTTTTGTTGTTGTTCACCCTCCAAATGACTTCATGCACAAAAATTTCAATATGTGCACCCGTATTTACCATGTGCAACAACACCACAAGGTAAATCGCGATTCTCACACTTATAACCACTGTGCATCACTTATTTGTCATGCCAATGACATGCACGCACTTTTGTGTCATGCGTTGATATTCTGCACGCATTTCACTTTGCGCGCACCATTAACTAAATTTTTGCACGACAACATTTACCCACATTGCACACACAACTTACATACTCCACTGTGCTATCCCAATACTATGCACACCACACACACCATTATTATGAGTGTGCACACTGCGCACACTTCTTAGGTGTATGCATGTTGCGCAATGCTAAATTTATCTTGCGCACCCACACACCAACATTTTTCCGCATGACACCAAAATTTAGTGCGTGCACCCGAAAACCACTATTTTTCTACGTGGTACCAAAATTTAGTGCGCACACCTACACGCCAACGTTTTTCCGCGCGACGGAAAAATTTAGTGCGCGCACCAGAACACTAACATTTTTCCCTACAATGCCCAATTGTTTTTCATATCACAAGATTTTTATCGCGCAACATGCATTTTTAGTGCGCCCACTTGCGCATATTCATTTTTATGCGCATCAATTCCTCTTGAATTCTAATGTAGAAATTGGGGCTTTTGCTTAACTTTTTCCCCAATTTACCATAGACATTTTGCAACCATTAAATTTGTTCAATTTCACCCCGATAACACCAGTTCAACCTATGCAACAACAAATCGTTGTAAGTTGACATTTCTAGAACAACTTTATCCAAAATCAATTCGTGAATTGAGAATTTTAACCACTAAACTCGCTCCATCTATCATAGCTTCACTGTAACTTCAAATTCAACCCATTCTAGATCTGAATTTGTTAGAACAGATATTAAATCAGGAATATCTCATCACTTGGCCGAATTTCTCAATTTTCCCCAAATTTAAGAATAGAAATTGGGGCTTTTCCCAATTCCACGTCATTGCTTTTAAATTTTACCATGGACGTTCTCAAAATTGAAATTTGGCAACTTCAAAATAAATCCTCCATGTAATTTCGCTTCAACTCAACTTGCTCAGCCCATCCAAGATTAGCGTTGAAAACTACAGCTCTGATACCATATTGTAACGTCCCTGTCCACCCAGGTCGGGCCACAATACAGAAGAGAACACTTTTCTTCTCTCTTCAAAACATATTGTAACATACCCAGTATCCAAATGAGATATGCCACATAAATTTTTCGAACTGCATGCAATTAAAATATATACACACAGAGCTCTTGCGAAAAAATGTATTTAAAATGTAAACATACAAATACATCTGTAAATGCATGGGTTCACACTGAAATAACAATAAACATATACATGTAGCATATACATGAAATACCCATAAAAATAAACACAGTTATAACCACACATATGATAACCCATAAAAATAAGCACATAAATAACAATGCAGCATGTAAACTTATCACACAAATGACACTTATCTTGGTAACAATTTCACCAACTGCGTGCAGACCTTCCATGAACCTCCCATCCCTAGACCACACTGCTAATCACTCTCAACAGTGGGTCACCACCGAGTTGGGACTAAACTCCACCCGGGTAAAGGGATTCCTAACCAGGCTAATGGCTCATAGACAATAGGAAATGCTCTTTCACGTGTGCTAATCAAACTAACAGCCTACAATCCCTCATTCCCCACATGCCTGTCCCACCCAGGAAGTGTGCCCCTTCTCTTCTCAATAGTCTTTTGGATGCCCCACTTCCTTTTTGGGCTTCAACAACAGGTCAGACAGGAAGTCTCAGAGCCATGTAGTTGTAGTTTAGCACCTTCAGAAAAAAAATATCGGCAATTCTATTACCCAGAGAGAAATTTCTCACGAGCATGAAAACCCACCTCTTCAATATCCCATGGTCCTGACAACCCGCTTCTTCAATCGAGATCCCAAGCTAACCAGTTAATCAAAACAGATATGGATATGGATCCAAGTTCAGGTACAGTGAGAGTAAGGTACGGAGGATAGCTCAATGGTTGTGTGAATGATCATCGAATCATGGTTGAATGATGGACAGAATGATGGAACAGATGGGAAAATGAACTAAGTCCCAACCATATGTATGCATGTCTCCAAATTGACACTTGTCATGTTGGGAGCTCATTTGGCCCACTTGTCCCCAACTTTAAAACTTAGGATAAAATAATTATCCATACTTTGTGATTTAAGAAATATTAATATAATATTCCTTTTTGGCTTAAGCTCACTAACTTAGCCCTTTTCCTTAACTTTTATCCCCCACCTTTTCCCTCACTAGTGGAGTTTAGTCCCCCGTCTCTTTTATCGTGGTTGGTCTATGCGTAGTGATGTATTTTATATTAATCAAGATACATATACAAAATTAGGCACACTGGCCTTTAACATCTAGGCTCTCCAGCCTATTCATCACAAAACTACCTCACCAGCCTATAAAACACAACATATACACAAAGGTTCATTGGCCTCAATATCACGTGCACTTAAGATGTTGTGCGTGGTATCCTGGAATGTGCACACTTCATCAATTTACTGTGTGGTACATGCACACACTATGCCATGAAAGGTGCATACAAAATATGATATCAAACAACTCACCATCTTAAGTACATTTCCATTTACATTACAATTGGGTTCGATCTAGGGATATTACAGGATGTTTTCAAATAATGAATGAACTATCGCTGCAAATGATATCATGTCTAAGGAAATCGCCAAAGTTTGAAGGTCGATTCTGATAACTTGTTGAAGGTTTACCCATGGAGAACGAAAAAAAAAATATTTTGATTACTTGGAAGCCATCGTAGATGGTCCGCCTTGTCTTTCTACTTATGGATATATATGTCTATCTATTTGTGGTGTGCTTAAAGTTTTTTATGTACGTATGTTAATGCTTAAAGTTTATTTATATGTTTACGTGTTTATGTAAAATAAAGTAGGAACTCTTGTATATTGATTTAAGCTGGCAGCCCTGGTTTCAAGAACCATTGTTCTTATGATTGGAAGTCACCTTGTATAAGGGAATTTTGAAGACATTCCCTACCGAGAATTCCTTTCTAGAAACTGACGGATAGCTGAAAGTGAAATATCTGACAGATGAAGGTATGTCCATAGGAGGATTCCTTACTTGACAACTTTTCTCATGGAAGCCCCGGTGAGCCGAGTTTGTCAATATTGTCTATTGTACAAGTGCATGAATGATGGTCTGAAACCTTTATACTTTAAATGAGTTGAAAGGAAAGTCGAAGAAGAGGAAGAGAAAGAGTGCAATCCAGAGGCATCAAAGTGGGTGTAT
>ML828001.1:33197-44220 GCA_009831015.1 Picea engelmannii
TCCTTGGTATATATAGGAGACTAGGAGGTATAATTACAACTAATGGCCTAAAGCCGACATAAATAAAATAACATTACTAATATAATATGCCCCAATTAAGGGGTAATGAGCCAATGTTAGGGCTTAACAGTTAGTTCGGGTAAACTCATCCTATATGGTTCCTTAGATATCAAAGTTGATCTAGGTAGCAGATCGATAGAGAAATCTATCTCTCTTCTTGGGGGCAGTTCAGGTATTTTGTCTACAAATAAATATCTAAATTCATGTAAGACGGTAAACTCTTCTAGGCTGGGTTTATTTTCTTTTTCCAACATATTTTTCACTTGAATAGAATAAATTTGACAACCTTATTCATGCACTTCTTAAACTGCATTGCTGAAATATGCCTAACTGAGACTGGTTTTTTGATGCCTTGTATTATCTTAACTGTGTAGTTTTCATCTCTGTAAGTAAGTGATTTTTCATAACAATCCAAAATTGCTTTATTCTTCTCTAACCAATCCATTCCAATAATTATATCGTATGACCCTAATAGTAGAATATTCAAATTTAACTTTGTATTTTGACCATCTAAATTGAGTTCAAAATCAGAAATGAAATCTGTTACTTTACTTTTTTCCATGTTGCTAGATGTTCTAGCCAAGATTTAGTATGTTTTACTTTCTTAATCTTGTTTGAATCAACTACACCATGAGTAACATAACTTAGAGTAGCTCCCAGATCAATTAAAATAGAAATACAATTATTATTAACATTACCTTCAACTTCCCCTATAGTGGATTGGTGATCAGCTTGTTGGTCATCCACAACTGCATTGATCCTGTGTACGCTTCTGCCCACATCTCCTACTGTAGAGGCCTCTTCCAGGTTGTGAACTTTGGTCCTCGCTACAGAAGTTAAACGTGGACCGTTCCTCCTTAAGTGAGGTTCTCGACACTCCTAGCATTTTAACGGTTCCCTGGGGCTGTCCCCAAACTTCTTGGTTCCCATATTAACTGGTTTCCCTCCCCCCTTGGGTGTTCTGATTATTGGACTAAAAATATTTCCTTGGGAAATTCTTTGCCACATTTCAGAAAGGGGTTGGTTGAAATCCCTTCTTCCGTTGATTCATTATGTCATGTTTCTTATCTTTCCAAGCCTTAGGAAGTTCAAACCATTGTTTGTATTGGTCATATCACATCTGGGCCTTTCTAAAAACTTCACTCAAGGTTTTGGGGTTGTCGAATTCAATTCTTTCCTTATAGGACTGTGGTAAGCAGCTTAGGAACCGCTGGATTTTTAATTTGTCTTCCCTGATATAAGGCACAAATCTTAATAATAAAAGAAATTTGTTTATCAGGTCATCCATGGTCATTTGGCCGAGTCTTAGCTCATATAATTCTTTGGTCTTTCTCTCATAATAACTTTCTGATAAATACTGTTTCTTAAAATATTTCTTGAAATACAACCATTCCATCTGTTTTTCCTTTAATCCCTTGGCCAACTTCAGGTCCTGCCACCATATACTACCTTTCCTTTTAGGTTATAAATGGTCATTTTGACCTTCATATTGTTGGAATAGTTATAAATATGGAAATACTTTTTTATTTCCAGTAACCATGCTTCAGCCTCCTCCCCTGTCCTAGATTCTCCGTCAAAGGTGGACAGTTTGATTTTCTTAACTTCACCCTTAAGGTTGTCCACTTGTTTCCTCTTTCTTCCTGTGGTTGTTTTATTTTCTGTTGTTCGTGTGCCTTCAGAAGAATTGTTCTTGTTTTCTGCTTCAGGACAAGAATTTATGGAGGATCATTTTTTGACCTCTTCTTCCTTGTCATTGAATTTTGGGCTCTTCTTTGTTACTATGCTACGCAACAATACTTCATTTATTTCCTGGTAGTATTCGTGTGACTTTTTCAGTTTCTCATTATTTGCCTTGAAAAATTGTAGTTCCACGATAAAGCTCCTCATTGTTTCTAGAACCTGTGATCCAGGTGGATATCAGTTGCCACCCACCTTTTCCAAATGGCTCAAAACAATTTTTTGGCAATTTTGGCAATTTACTATTTTTTGCAGTTTTAACTCTTAGGGCCATTTTGAGGGCCTAAATGAATGTTTTTTCGGGATCAAGCTTCTAATTGATGGTAAAATGAATTATTGAGCCCCAAAAATGAATCTCCTCAATGATACATTTCCAACGGGATATCATACACCTAAAATGGAGATCGTATGCAAAAGTTACGACCCTGGGAAGTTGATGTACTAACTTACCCAGACAAGGCCCACATGACTTTTGATGTTTCATCTCCTAGGGTTAGGTTTTTGGATGTCTAGGGTTTTTGACATTTTTGTTTATGCAAAAATGCCTTCAGAGCCTCATTGTAATAATCTTCTTGCAAATGAGCGCAGCTGTCACATCTCTTCTCAAAGATAAGCCGCCACCATTCCAACAAGCTTGTTTATGCTGCATTTTACAGTTTCAGCTTATTTCCTTATTAAATAGAAAACCAGTTTTATTGTATCTCTTTTATTTTGTGTTAAGCACCTGTTAATAATCTGTAGTCATTTCATTCTGCTCATAAAACCCAGATTAGTGGTATCAGAGTGGTCTTCTCCTTGTTGTCTTAATGCATGTCCCCAACAAGGTTGGAGTACAAAGAGTTGGGTCTCGAGCTTGTTTCTCTTGAGGACAAAATCTCTCGCACGCCCAAGCAACCTCTCATGGTAGGAGAAAATAAATATGATGGGACAGGAGATCCTTTCAAACTATTGATTGAGGAATGCCTCACGCAACAAAGGAATGAGATGATCGATAGTTTCGCGCAAATCCTTCGGCGGCTACCAACAGGTGACGCATCTTCTTTGGGCGGAGGTGCCACCCCCTTCAAGGTAAAAATAAACTTCGATATTCCTATATTTGAAGGTCAGATAGACACTGATGTTGTAGACAAGTGGTTGAATCTACTAGGAGGGTATTTTTCTATCCATAACTTTTCGAATAGAGAAAATATCACTTTTGTGCTCCTTAAAGTCGTTCCCCATGTCAAAGATTGGTGGGAAAATTTTTGTGAGCAAAAGGAAACAAAGGAACCCTCAACAGTCACGACTACCTGAGAATCCTTCAAGGATGCTATTAAGGAACAATACTACCTTGTCGAAAGTTATGATGAATTGTATACCAAATGGACCACACTACAACAAGAAAGAGACCAAGCAATGCCATATTTCACAAATATCTTCCATACCTTGCACACCAAGTTGGGTATCAAAGATTCACAGCGACATCTGGTGCTCAAGTATCACAATGCTTTGTATAGATACATCCAAAATGAAATGGAATTTCTGGACATCTCATCCTTGGGTGCAGCCTACCGATATGCCGTCAAAATCAAGCAGAAGCTCAAACAAAAGACGCGACAATTTGGGCCTGGGAACCCCTCACAACAAAAGCCAAGAAAGGGCGGCCCCAACCCATAGAACAAAGAATAGAGAAAACATGGATAGTATCAGGACAACCAGTCCAAGCCACAAGCAAATAAAGACACTAGAAAGACAAAGAAAGATACCGGGAAGTGGTGCAACTTCCATAAGAGCCCTTGGCATAACACTGTTGACTATCTCTCAAAGTAGTCGTTGGTGGCAGAAGTGAAATCATATGAATCAGATGTGGGTTCTGACTTTGAGCTAGAACTAGAAAGGGGAAGATAGATCATTGACACGGAACCTAGTTCCACTGTTGCTACCAACAAGCTCCAACCTGGTGAACCAGACGAGCCAGAAGAAAGAGAATGCCTCTTTCATTCACAGTTGTGGGTAAAAGGCACCCCATTGCACTTCATCGTTGATAGAGGTAGCCAGAAGAACCTCATATCAATAGAGGTCGTCAAGCGACTGGCCCTTTCGACAACGCCACACCCAAAACCCTGCACCATTGGATGGCTCTACCAATGAAGAGATCTCTGCATCAACCAACAGTGTCGAATGTCATATGACATCAAGCCCTTCAAAGATGAGGTATTGTGTGATGTTGCTCCTCTCGAAGTTTGTGATGTTATTTTTGTCCAACCTTATTTATGGAAACAACATGTTGTATATGAGTCTAGGCCTCATAGTGTTATTATTACTTTTAACAGGAAATTCTACAAGATACCTGAGGCAGTCCCACCTAGTGCTATTTCCTTGATCTCTGCTAAGAAATGTAGGAAGGTCATCTCTCATATGGGGAAGTTTGTCTTCTTCAAAATTCTCTCTCATAATAAGCGAAAGATCACAACCACATCTAGGGTCTTTACAGTCGATCTCTCCACACAGTAGAAGAAAAAGATAAGGCCGTGGAAGAATACTCAAATATCTTCTCCTCACCTACCAGGGTACCTCTGCACTACCAAGTCAAGCACCCCATTGATATGAACCCTGACACACCACTGCCCAATGGGCCATTCTATCATCGCTCTCAGTTAAAGAACGAGGAGATCAAGTGAAAGATCCAAGAACTGCTCCACAAGGGGCACATCCATCCAAGATCATCACCTTGCGGTATCCCAATCGTGATGGTACAGAAGAAATATGGAACCTAGCAACTCTGCATTGATTACTAGGCTCTGAATAAAATCATAGTCAGAAACCAGTACCTGATTCCTCGAATCGACGATCTCCTTGATCAACTCACAAGGGAAAAATACTTCAGTAATATTGATCTGAAGTCTAGATACCACCAGGTCCCAATAGAATAGACAGATGTATGGAAAACCGCCTTCAAGTCAAAGGAAGGCCTTTGTGAATGGTTGGTCATGCCCTTTGGTTTGACAAATTCTCCAACCACTTTCATGAGGATGATGGACGGTATCCTATGACCATTCACCAAGACTTGGACCGAACACTTGCAGCATATTCAACAGGTTCTGCACGCCTTGTAGAAACACAAGCTATATGCCAACTTGGAAAAAATCTCCTTCGGCATGGACAGGGTCCATTACATGGACTACATCATTGATCAACATGGTGTACATGTGTATCCATCCAAGATCCAAGTCATCTGTGACTGGCCAACCCCAACCATACTCACTAAGCTTCAGAGCTTCTTGGGCCTTGCCAATTTCTAACGCAGGTTCATGTTGGGATTCTCCCATATTGCATAGGCCTTCATCCAAATAACCAGGGGTGGTGGTAAGGTGAAATTTGCGTGGGGCTGATCCCAAAAACAAGCATTCGATGATTTGAAGCAGTTCTTGTGCTCAGCCCCAATAGTTTCACTACCAGACCTGTAACAACCCTTTGAGATTGAGATAGATGCTTCAGACTATGTGGTGGGTGCCATTCTCACTCAAAATGGCCACCCCATGACCTATCATAGTGAGACACTATCATATGTTGTCCATAAGTACCCTACTTACGACAAAGAAATGTACTCCATTGTGCAAGCCTGCCACTAGTGGATACATTACATTCTTGGTTACATTCTTGGGAAGGAGACAATCATCCAAACTGATCATAAGACACTGCAATTCATGCAAAGACAAGGAAAATTGCAGAATGATCGCCATCAAAGGTGGTGCACATACTTGTAGCAATTCCACCTCAACGTCAAGTATAAAAAAGGAAGCACCAATCACGTCATTGATTGCCTCAGTAGACCGCCAATTGTGGTACTCACCATGGTGCTAGACTCCTACATCCATGATACCTCTATATGGACCCAACTCTATGAGACAAACCTGGACTTTGCCACCACCTACCAAATGTTGGGTGCAAATGCAGTTGTTGATAATTTCCATCTTTAGGATGAGTTGTTGTCTCATCTAGGCCATATTTTTGTTCCATCAAGAGAGAGAGTGAAGCTGATCTAGGAATCCCACTACAGTCGGGTGGCAGGACACTTCGACATCGAAAAGAAAGTGGCGATGCTACAAAAAAAATTCTACTGGTCTAAACTTTGACAGGAGATCAACAAGTATATCAGGTCCTACACTATCCGTGCTATTGCCAAAATGACCACTAAGAAACAGGGTTTGTACACCCCTCTTCCTACTCCTGATAGGCCATGGGAATCCATCTCAATGTACTACATGTCGGGCCTCTTGTCCACCAAGCGGGGAAATGACTATGTTTTTGTGGTTGTTGATCACTTTTCTAAGATGGCGATTCTAGTTTCCTGGAAGAAGAACATCACAGCAGAGGCCACTGCCAAACTCTTCTTTGAACGAGTTTAGGTACATTTTGGAATCCCACAAACCATTGTCTCAGATTGAGACACTCAATTTATCAGCACATTCTGGTCGATCCTCTGGTCACTGCTAGACACAAAGCTCACCAAATCCATGACCTTCCACCCCCAAACATATGGCCAAACTGAGGTCGTAAATCGAATTATTGTGCATATCCTTCGCATGTATAATTCAAAGAACCCTGTCATATGGGATGAGATCCTTCGGTATTTCCAACATAGAAACAACCAATCCCTACATAGCTCAACTGACCACAACCCCTTTCAGGTGGGGTTGGGATTCCAACCATTGGGTCCCATAGATGTTGCACTTCCCCTTGCGGTCACCTCGACCAACTCGTCTTTTGCTCCAAATGAAGCTAACAAAGCCACCCGGTTCATTGAGTGGATCCAGAACATTCGCCAACAGCTTCAAGATATCCCAAAAAAGTCTAATGACCAGTACAAGCAGCGCCATGATCAACATCAGGTGCCACATAAGTTTCAGGTGGGCGATAAAGTTTGGTTGCACTTGCAGAAAGAACACCTTACAGGACCCCATTGGAATATTCTCCCATCTCCGTTATGGGTCATACACCATCACCAAGGCCATGGTGTATAATTATTTTGAGCTCAACATTCCTCCTTTCCTTTGCCTACACCCAGTGTTCAACTTGGATCTCCTTCACCCTTACTTCCCACCACTATTGCACACCTCAGACGTAGTAGAATAGATGACACCAAAAAATATCAAACCCGATTGCATAAAATAGGCATCCAGTGATCATATTGTGGTAACATAGATCAAGGGCACTCGACAACAAAGGATCCATCTTTATCGAGTCATTAAAGCAGGGCAGCTCCTGCACCAAGGCAAGTGGCTCACCTGGGGCCAAATTCACTAGAAATTTCCTCATCTGATGGGGGAAATAAACAAAATGGAGACCATTGCTTCCTAAGGAGGGAGGATTGATCTAGGTGGATATCGGTGCCCACCCTTCTTTTCCAACTAGCTCAAAACAATTTTCTGGCAATTTTGGCAATTTACTATTTTTAGCAGTTTTAACTTCCGGGGCCATTTTGAGGGCCTAAATGATTGTTTTTCGGGATCGAGCTTCTAAATTATAGATGAAGGCATGATTGAGCCCCCATAATGAATATCCTCAACGATACCTTTCCGACGGGTTCTCATACGCCTAAAATGGAGATCGTATGCAAAAGTTACGACCCCAAGAAGTTGATGTATTAACTTACCTAGACGGGGCCCACATTACTTTTGGTGCTTCATCTCCTAGGGTTATGTTTTTGGATGTCTAGGGTTTTTGGCATTTCTTTTTATTGTAAAAAGGCTTAAGAGCCTCATTGTAATCATCTTCTTGCGAATGAGCATAGCCTTCACATCTCTTCTCAGAGATAAGCCGCCACCATTCCAACAAGCTTGTTTCCACTATATTTTATAGTTTCAGCTTATTTCCTTATTGAATAGAAAACAAGTTTTACTGTATCTCTGTTATTTTGTGTTAAGCACCTATTAATAATCTGTATTCATTTTATTCTACTCATAAAATCCAGATCAACCTGGGTAGCTGAACTTCCTTCACTGTTCTTCCTAGGTTCTTTAGGAGGTCCTTGCTCGGGATTCTCCTCAAGTCTGATCTCCTCTTCATTATGTGTTTCCATTATCACAACAGAAAAAAAAAAAAAAAATGTTTGCAATAGTAAGCATTTTTGTTATTTATTTTTTATTAAACAAAATAACATGTACTAAACAAAAATATTGGCCTTGCTTTGAGGTCCAAGTGTTGTAACCTTTGCTTTGATACCATATGTAATGTACCACAAATTTACCAATTAAAAACAAAAATTCTATTAGGGTCATTAAATTTCTTTCACCTTCACTACTTGTTTCAAAACATTCCTTAATTATAAATGCATAGTAGTTATGCTATTTATTTTATCTTCCGAAACTTACACTTATCATTTTCTTGACACAGGTGCAAAGTTATGTAGACAAAAAAATTAACTTTGGAGTTGCATCGAATGATACCATAATCATATTTTGTAACCACTGCAAGGAATATGGCTATCCTAGAGCCCATACATGAACCTACCTTAGTGTTTATCCATTACTGCACAAGTATACTTAATCACTATGCATTATCCTATGAGTTTTATTTTCAAAGTTGATAACATTCCTATTCACAGAAATAGAAAAGAAATAGTTTAGTACCTAAACTATTTCACCCACCTTAGCAACTCCATCATACTCGTGCTGATATACTACAAGAGATATTATAAGGATTAAATATATGTAAGTGATCCATAGTATAACTGTATCATTTAGTATATAGGTCGCATGGTCTCCACTATTACATAGTTATTTCTAACCTAACTCCTGTACAAACATGTGTTAATACTCGAAGTTGTTGTTACTGCATGGTTGATAAAGAGGTTTCATTGGTTTTCGTTAGACGTCTCCCCATGGTAAAATTCATTGGTGCAAGTGTTAACAAGTCGGAACTATAAGATCAATTCCTTAACCAGACGAGAAGGAAGTGACTATAAGGCACAGTTGTAACCCTAACTGAATGGCATCGCACCCCACCATAAATTTGATAAGAAGTTTGTTGAAGGTATGACAGTCGTGACTTAAATAATACCATGCTTAAGAAATTTATGGTGTCATGTAAACGTACCTCTCTGAGCTATCGTTTGACCATCATGCCCAATGTATCCCTTCCACCTCACTCTACTCTCATGGCAAGGTACATTTTTGTAACTACCACTATTACTCTTCTCAGTGAAGTGTTTCTAGGGCTATTGATTCATTCTCCTTTGGTTTTATGTCTTTTGCGAAAACGCTCCAGTACTAACCCTACAATGTTCAACTCAGTAAGCATGGCCAGAATCTTGGAGTTGGGCTTGACTTGGGTAGAAAGAAAAATGGGAGACATCTACTAGTTGGATAGTGCCCTGCGCAAGATAAGAAAAATCTCGGTTATTTGAATTTGAACTCTCTATGATTATAGAATATCGTAGCATGCACCAGTCACCATCTATTCCTCTTGTCTATATTGGTTTTGACTTTCTTGGGTCTAAGTTAGAGTTGTATCGATTTGTCGAGTTCCCTTCAATGTTTAGGGTTTGTCGTTGCTCCACTTTATTTCTCTGTATATTCAGTTTCTCGTACTGTGTGATTGAATCTCTGAGAAAAATTGATAGAGGTTAAATTCTTGGCTTTAGTATTTCAAGGGTTTAAATATTTGATATATTTCCTTGTCCATTTCGTTACCTGTCTGTATGAAATCATGGATTTATTAAATCTGTATTCTAGGTAGTGAATCTAAGTTTCTTCTGTGTGATAGAATTAGTAAATGAGATACCCTCCATACCCTGTCTAGATCTTTCTGTTTGCAAGACCATCCCCTGCAGTAAGCAAGTGGTTTCATTTTTGTCTGAAATTCCGAACTATCGACTCTAAAATTCTAAGAGTATACATCTCGGGTCTTAATATGATTTAATTTGTTTGAAGGATACACAATGTATATTTAATATTCATGTTTTATTATGTGATGAGTTTTCTGGGTTTGTAAAGAGGCAAACTGGAAAGAGTCCTCGAACTAATGGCTTTTGAAAGAAGTTATGCATCTGAGCCTTTACTGTGAATTAATTGCACCCTTGAACTATACGATTTAAATTCATAATCCATCTCTTGTGGGTACGAGAAGGTTTTCTTTCTACTATGTAAAGTTTAGTAATTGGATTTTTACTCTAAATTCCTTTCACATTACTCATACTTGTACAAGAATTGTTACAGTCAGAATATTCCACTGTGTGTAAATGTTCGAGAATCTAAACTTAATTAAAGGATTTACTCTAATCTCTTTGTTCTGGAATTCTATGATTGAAACTTGTCTATTTGCATTTTCTTCAGCATAAAGAGAAATAGTAATTGTAGTATGCAAATGGGCAATAAACACCTCTGTGCGACATGCACTGTACTTTTTGAACTTTATCATTCAGGTTATCAAATGTATTAAATGTTTATCACTATTCTCTTTGTCTCTTTACATTCTGGAGCATTCAATTAATTCTTTCGGCAACAAAACTAATGTTGGGACTCCTATTTCCTTGCGAGGGTACCCATTAGTCTTCTCTGGGTCCACTTCTCCCCTTTAGACTATGGAAATATCACTTCAGCGATGCTGATGGGAAAAGAACCCATACCAACCTCGATCTAAGTATTATTCGCATGTTGAATCTTCAATATTTAATTTTCATTGATTGGTTATGAAACTATTTACTAATCCTCGATTTTCCTTTGCAGGATTTAATCATTCCGAGGAAATGGATCCACGAGATCGACTCACTTGAAAGGTATTCAAGTTCCAAATCTCGGCATTTGAATTTTTTACTTCTCAGGTTCTATTTATTAGTGGTACAGGGTTCCACCCTAGGGAACTCTATTATGATAACTTTTGAGCCAGGGTTCCATAGATAAACCGGTTAATTATATTTTAATCCCTTAATGGAATAACAGATTGAAAAGGGGAAACCCTATATTGTATATGATTCCACGATTAACATTTATGATAGAATGTGTTATGTAGAATGTTAAAACATTGTTAAGTGTTGAACAACCTCTGTAACGTGTAGCATGTATTATATACCACTGGAATTTTTTCTTATGGGTTTGCTGTAATGTAAAAAGGACTGTAATTTTTTATGCCTTTGATATAGTCTGATCAATGGAATTTTACATTTAATCTTATGTGATTCAAGGATCAATAAATAGATGTATGTGTTATGAGTATATTATATGTTTATGCAGCTCTGTGTATCTGT
>ML828001.1:89163-100444 GCA_009831015.1 Picea engelmannii
AGAAACTAGTCACGGGCATGTCCACTCTCCTCCTAGAATTGATCTCCAATGATTAAAGGATAAAGAACTAAAATGTTGTTAACTCCAAAGCAGGGAGGTCAAGAGTTCCATAATAGGGGTTCATCGTCCCTACCTATATTTAGCAGTGTGAGGTGAAGAACTCTGAAATGAATTCACATGTATGAAAGTGGTATAGCATCACTTTAAGGTAATTTACCTCACCATACTATTAGTTATCATTTTTATAAAATCATTAAAGAATATTTTGAACCGAAATCTGATGCCACTAAATGCAATTTGTTTTTAGGTTTGTTAAACTATAGAAGTTTGATCGATGTTAGGAGAATTTTAATCATTAAAACAGTCAAAAGTTTATTATTAAAGATCGTAATGCAACCCGATGTGTCTTGTCACAATAAATTGTTAGAAATATAACAAGAAAACATAGTTTGCTCCAATAAACCTCTCATCTCATGAAATGCAATATCAAAAACATAAGAAATTTTTCTCATAGATGAGATAGCATCAACACACGTGGCCCAACACATATGTGGGACTTCACTAGTAGGATGCCTCATTCTAACATGAATTTAATTGGATAAGTTAAGGGACTAGTATAGGATTTCTGGCATGAGAACACTAGGACTTCATCCAACCAAAAAGATTTACTAAAATTGAGAACAGGATCTAGGGATTGTGAAACCCATATTAAACACTTTCTTGACATTACACATGCAAAATTGTATGAGAGATTCAGGATAGTACATAGTGCACTTAACTTGGGCCAAATATCTTTCCATAAATGCAAGTCATGGTATGTTTTAATAACACAAATTGTAACACGTGTTGTTGGAGATATCACATTGAGTATGGCTATTATTATGAAACACACACACACACACACACACACACACACACACACACACACACACACATATATATATTGTCCAAAGAATTATTCACAACATCTTGTGTACAAGGATATAGGGTTGTACATTTTATCAAAAATATTGCTTAGATGGGACATGCCTGAGTTGTGGTGGAATAGCACTACTGAGAGCAAGTGCATCCATTTAAGCAATGAGTATGAATTGGGGAGGAAGGAGGTTGTCTTGCAAAGCTTTAAATATGTCGCATATAATATTGATGGAGGGAAGGAAATAAAAGATATACAATTGGTGACTTCCTAGGTACGAGTATGTGAATTCATGAAGGAATTCATTGAAAACACATGACAATATGTTTGGCATTTCCATGTGGTTCGATGGAAGGACAAGGAATTTTAGAACATGTAGAGATACATTTCCCATTGGTATTGTCTTATCAGTGGTTGATTTTGCTGAGAAATACACCCTTAAACCTAAAAATGAGATTCAAAGCCAATATTATCACTCATATAATCTCATCATAATGGTCCATATCACATATAGGCATGGGCTAGATAGTAATGAAGAAAATAGATTTATATTGAAGGAGTATCACTTCTACATAAGTGATGATCGGTGCCATGACTTAGCCTATGTACAACATTTATTTCAGTTGTTTTACAATCACCTTAAGGAGAAGAACATACATATGGATCAACATTGGATTTGGTTAGATGGTTTCACAGTCTAGTTCAAAAATTCTCATGTATTTCAATGGTTGTATATGTTGCAAAAAAAAATCAAACTACCACACATTTGGAACTAGTTCATGTTTGGGCATGGGAAAGGGGAGGATGATGGAGCAGGCACTTTCATAAAAAGAGTTTTATGTAGGAAATAAATAAATTTCAAAGCTACTTCCCTCATTCGAGATGTGAAATCCATTGTTGAATGGTGCTCTTTAGTAATGGGAGAGGGAACATGAACCAGTGAAGACCAATCACATAGGAAAGGACATGTACATAGATATTTTTGGGAGGTGATCAATGTAGATTGATCACAGTGGTATGAATTCAAAAAATCTAGTGTACTCGTGGATTCCAATAAATTTAAACATCAAATAATGAAATAGTTGAAATATGGATGAAAAAACTCTCTTGCTTTTGTGGTCCATGTAGTAGTAATGAATGGCATGATTGTGAATAGATATACTTGGTTGATATATGGGATCATGTATCACTCCTCATTGGTCAACGTATAAATATGGAATTATCATATTTGGAGGAGGACCAATCAAATATTTTAGCAGATTATGATAATGTCTCAGATCTCATACTGCCACGTTTGATGAAACATTATATTAAATTTTGAATAATTGTCATCAATTTTTTTATTCTTTGTTCATTTAGTGGAATTTGTAGTGTACCTAGGGATGCAATATGGGGTACCTAGGGAGGTACCCAATGGGAATTTGGTTATGTTTTAATAGTGGAATTCATTTAATATATGATAATGCGGTCATTCTATGTAAGGTGGACTAGATCCACTATATTAATAAAGGTCCACTATGGTAGTTAAATGTAATAAATGTGAGAAGGATCTCTAGAAGGTTCCTAGGAGATAGAGAGAGCTATATAAAAAAGTGTAAGAAATGTAATGAAACATAGTGAATAATATTGTCATTATAACAAGCAAGTGTTGCTTGAGGAGTGCATTCCTTCCATAAGGAATAATATATGGTGTTACCCTACCTCAAGTGTTTTCTCTATTTCTTGTGTTCAGTATTTGGTGAATGGTTTGGATTATTCTTGTTGATATTCTGGGTTTATTCTGAGATTTATATTCATATCTAATTATGTACTTAACAATTGGTGTCAGATCACTTTCCTTGGCCAAAGAAGGGGAGATTTTTTTGGCTCTTTTTGCATATTTTTTCTAAAAAAAAGAAGCAGAGGGCAATGCACTTGAGGTTTAGATATGAATTATTTTTAGCAGAATTTGGATAAACAAATTGGGCATTTGAATTCCTCTCAGAAAAATACCCAATTTAAGAAAAAAAATCAACATTTTAAATTCAACGGTTTTTCAGGGTTTTTCCGGAAAAGGCCGTGATTTTCTGCATTAAGTTATTTTTAAATTTAGTTTTTGTTAAAGATTTATTCCAAGCATACTATTTTTTGCTGGAAGAGATGATGGCCCTAGTATTGATGAATTTATACAATCTCACAAGTCATTATGGAAAGGGAAGTGAAAATATTTTGTAGACTGGGGTTTCAAAGATGATGCTCTCATATGGTGGAAATCATTTCCCCATTTTGAGTAGCTGTCACTTTCTAAGGAAGAACTTGAAAAATTACTTTTAGACAAGTTGTATCATACAATGAGTAAGGATAAATACATCGCAAAGATTTTATGTGGAAAATCTATATTACAAGTTCATGGTTGTATTCATAAAGAAAATTCCATTGTTTCTATTAACCCCAATTTCCAGCAAACTTTTATCAATGTTCAGTTGGTTAATAGATTGCAAGTTCTAGTAAAGAATGTTCAAAGCACATAGGTTGCGGGTGAAAATATTCAAATTGTTAAAGATTTGAATATTACCATGGATAAATATGTGTTTCATTCAGATTTTTATGGTACAAATATGGATGAAGTGGATATTGTTTTGGGATATCCTTGGATAGAATCAATGGGTACCATTAATATTAATGTGCAAAAGAAGTTTTTAAGTTGTGGTACAAGAAAAAGAAAATCACATTCCAGGATGTGTCTCTTAGTAAGAAATATGGGCCCATGGAGGCTATCAAAGAAGTTATTGTCGAGTCTAAAGTTGAATCAGAGGTAGAGTCTATAGAAGGAGATGAAGAAAAACTACAGGAAGGACATAATCGGGAAGCTAAGGAGTTTATTGACTTTAAGACACAAAGTGTTTCATATTTGATGAAAAAAGAACATATTCCTACATTTGTTGTAAATCACGATCCACATCATATAGAGACAAAACAATCATCAAGGCAAGGGTGTGTGCATCATCACATTTATGCACCAACAGGGAACCAGACAGGAAACCGATCAATAGGTGCATGGAGGACTACCGACACTACGCGAGGAGCTCAAGTTAAAGAAAAAATCCCATGGAAACCCCAACATGATGCAGAGCAAGATCAGGGTGGAAAGGCAATAGATGGACGTCATGTTTGATTTCCATTAGGATGGATGGATGGTCGTACGTGGTACATGTTGTATACATTGCTTAGCCGGTCATATTGTATGATTTATTCTCATGTTTAGAGGACAAAAAATGTGAAGGGGGATGGAAGGTAGTATACCTAGGGAGGTAATATGGGGTACCTAGGGAGGTAGCCAATGGGAATGTGGTTATGTATTATTAGTGGAAGTCTTTTAATATATGAGAATGTGGCCATTCAATGTAAAGTGGACTAGGTCCACTATATTAATAAAGGCCCAGTATGGTACTTAAATGTAATAAATGTGAGAAGGCTCTCTAGAAGGATCCTAGGAGATAGAGAGATCTATATAAAGAAGTGTAAGCAATGTAATGAAACATAGTGAAGAATATTGTGAATGTATCAATCATTTCTTGAGGAGTGTTATCCTTCCTTAAGGATTAATATATGGTGTTACCCTACCTCAATGGTTTTCTCTAGTTCTTGTGTTAAGTATTTGGTTAATGGTTTGGATTATTCTTGTTGATATTGTGGGTTGATTTTGAGATTTATCTCTAGATCTAATCAGGTACTTAACATAATCACATGTTAGAACTCCATTTTTTACAAGGAACATATACACAGTGGTTTCACCAAGAGGTGATGAATGTGGCAATGATTATTGGCTGAAACATTTCTTAGATGGAAAGTAGAACCTCATGCAATTAGTAACAGACTCTGAAGGCATTGAATTTTCGATTGGGTCAATGGTTCTTAAAGGTGAATATCTAACATCAATTCCATGCCTTTCCTTGCCATGCCATGCCTTTCCTTTCCATTCCATGCCTTGCCATGTGTTTCCTTTTCTTTCCTTTCCATGGCACATGACTTTCCTTAACTTTCCTTTCCATTCCATTCCATGCCATGCCATTCCTTTCCTTGTCATGCCATGTATTTACATGCCTTTCCTTTCCATGCCATGCCATCACATTCCTTGCATTTCCTTGACTCAACATGTCATGTCATTCCATTCCTTGCCTTTACTTTTAGTGTCATGCCTTGCCTTGCATTGACTTACCATGCCATGCCTTTCCTTGCCTTTATCTACATTTCCTTGCCATGCCATGTATTTCCTTCCCTTTCCAGGCCATTCTGTTCCATGCCTTGCATTGTCTTTCCTTTTCATGCCATGATATGCCTTTCCATGCCATTCATTTTATTTCTTTGCCTTGCCAAGCCATGCCTTTTCAAGGTATTCCATGTGATTCCTTTCCATTCCTTTCATTTTCGTGACATGACATGCCTTCCCTTTCCATTCCAGGCCATGACATGCCAAATATTTCCATGCCTTGCCTTGCAATGCCTTTCTAGGAAACAAACGACTTTCCTAGAAACAAAATGATAGTGGAGGGGYCCCACTAGATAAACCCAGTGCCAAAAATCCAATGAAACYGACAKTTCATCCATTTGAGTCCCCATTTGAGGTTTATCACAATTTTCAACTCGCCTCCTCAAGCCATTTAGGGACATGTTATAAATTTGGTCTCRGGGGAAAAAATCCAAAYTGAGTAGCATAACAGAGTTTCATACCCTCTCACACTTTTATTTGGCTAAGTCCCACATGAMCACACTACTCACAATTTCCTGGCATGTTGTTCCTGAAAATCAACCTCTTGTTGAGAAATTGCACTATGCCTCATTGAGAAAATCCCTACTCTCAGAGATCCTCTAACAAACATTTTTWCGGGAAATAGAATGACAGTAGAGGGGACCCACTAGATCAAACCTGGTTTCCTAGGTCTAATGAAACCTATGGTTTTTCMATCTGAGTCCACGTTTGAGYTTTATAGTGAGTTTCAACCCGCCTCCTCAAACCATTCAGGGAAATGTTGAAAATTTSGTMMGAGGGAATAAAATTTAAACCAAGYAGTATAAYGAAGATTTGTAAGCTCTTGCACATTTGTTTGGCCAAGGCCTATGTAACCACACTACCCACAATCGCTCAACAAAGTGTTCTTGARAATAAACCACTTGTTTATAAATTTCACTATGCCTSATTGAGCAAAACCTTAGTCCTGTATATCCTCCAAAAAATGMTTTTTCAGGAAACCTTAGTCCCGCATACTAGCTGCAACTCACCTCCTCGAGACATTTAGGGACATCTTSGAAATAGACCTAGACCTAAACYATGACCAYAAAATAGACCTAGACCTAGACCTAAACAATGACCTAGACTTAGAACTAGACCAATACCTATACCTACACCATTACCATGACCTATACCATGATATAAACCATGGCCTAGACCATGGAAAGACAAGGCATGACAAGGCATGACAAGGCATGGAACAACAAGGAAATGTATAGGTATAGGTATAGGTATAGGTACGCAAATGCAAGGAAATGCAATGCAAGGCAAGGCAAGGAAATCCAAGGAAAGACATGACAAGGCTAAGCAAAGCTAGACATGGCAAGGCAAGGCAAGGTATAGGTCTATGTCTAGGTCTAGGTCTACATGTTATATCTTGTTATAAAATTTATTGAGTTTAAATATTATTTTTTATTTCTTTGATTTTAAATAAGATCTTGAAGTTATGTTGTTTTCCATGCGATCCAAAAGAAATTATGGATCAATAGAATAATGATACTACACCATAAGGATGGAACATAAACCTATTTAATGAAATCTCTTTCTACGCAAATCCTATTAATTGTGATAATCCATGTTTCAAAACTATGAAGATACCTTAGATATATGAATAAAGAGAGATTATGTTATGACATTGAAATTCTCATGGAAGTATTTTTATCTAATATAGATGGGATACCAAGTTGTAGAATTACATGCTTAATGAATCCTTTGATTGTAATTTTTATGTATTAAACTTTTCATTTAGTGCAAGAACTATTTTTTTTAGGAAAAAAGGAAGGTATGATACATGAATGCCATTATTGTTTTATTAAATTAACTTGAAAACAAATTCTCTCTAAGGATGAAAATAACTATATTTTCACAAACAATTAGTTTTATGAATATCATAATTAAAGTACCTTTTAGACGAGTTGTGGTTAGCAAAGGAAAGGCGTGGAAATGTAAGGAAATGCAAGGCATGGAAAGGCATGGGATGGAAAGGCAAGTCAAGTCATGGAAAGGAATGAAATGGCATGGCATGGCATGAATGATCCAATAGGATCTAAGGAATTCTCACAGAGGTCTAGGAGGATCTAGAATGCTCATAGAGGTCCCAAGGGTTCCATAAAAGCTAAAAGTTCAACCATCTCAAATCATCTCGAAAACAACATCTATGTGTAGAGCTCGTCGTCATCATTCCAATGACACAAACGGCATGTCAAACAGAGCTCGTATGCAAACATTTTCAATTATCAACATTTGGTCAAACCAAACAAAATGGGGGTGCCACATGGCATCACCAGAGAGTGACACATGTCACATGCCCATACAGAAGGACCACATCAGCATGTGATGTCGAACGAGTGATGTGGCATACCTAGTCAGAAGTTGAGTTGGAATCCATAATCCAAGTGGTCCAATGATGTAATGACACATGGCATAGGAGGGCCAATGAGAGGCTACAACATGAAAACCCCTCATTGGAAAGTAATGGTTAAAGTTGTGTAAAATTATTATTGAGTCAACAGGATTCGACCCCATGACCTCCATAGCTCCAAATTCTTAACAAATCCCTCATTTCCAATGCACCACCTGATGGAACTTAACCATATAATGACATATAAATTATTTGAATTAGTATTAAGTCTCATTTTGAGGGAAAATGGAGTTGAGGGCTATCCATTAGCCCCTGTTTTATTACTACACCATGTAACCATACCATAGAACTCATGAAGGACCTTAACCTTAAAAGGGAGTTTGGTATGTCATATATATAGTATATAGTTAATATATATATATATATAATATAATATAACAATAAAACAATATGCCATTGAAATAGGAGTCTATTGGTTTTGAACCTCGGATCTCCCACCATGAAAATAACTTAAAATAACCTATGCTAACCAACAAGCCATGAATAACACTTGTTAAAACAACCAACCCATCAATAGTTAAGGATTTCCATGGAATTTGGATTTGGTTATCGAACCAACAAATCACATTTAATGCATGCCATGAATTTCAGAATTTAGTTAAGAGGGGTGCCCTATTTAATGAGCATGCATCCCAAGGATTGTATACACAATCAATGTCTTATTTTACCTCGTAATGCATGCCTATTGTATAAGGAATTAAGGTAATACCATAAACCATGGCGTGGGTCACCTTGATATAATTTCATGTATTTAATATCAAATTTGCACGATTTTTCGCCAGGAATTCAACGATGCACTCCATTTCTACATTTGATAGAAAATTTTCAGAGCATGTTTAAAATTGTATTTTTGTAAGCCTATATTGTAATGTAATTTGGATTTTTTAGATGATGAAGAATAATCATGCTATTTAAAGGGACTTTGAAGATGCAGTGATGTATGTCAATTACATGTGTATTTGAGTTCTTTTTATTTTTTGTTGTATTATCTAATTTACTGTTGAAGTTATTCATCAGCTTATAGGTTTATGGACAAATAATACATTCACATGATATTTTTCAAATAGTCAAGAGATATTCATTTATATTCCCGAATATGGTCAGATGTTTTAATATCTACATATGAACTAATTGGAATATAAGGATTCTTTGGGTTGAATTAATATAAGAGTTTGTTGAATTTAAGGATCAAGTTGGTATCATAACACATGTGGTATTTTCAAATCATGTGGTATCAAATTTGGCTTTAACGTTTATTTGCAAGTGAATGCTTACGGTAGTCCATATATAACCTTTGTTAAGGATCATTGAAGATTACATTCCTAAGATTGGTTGGAGGCATGCATTTCAGAGCAAGAAATAACTTCAACAAAATATATGGATTATTCTAATCCAAATCCTTTCAGTACTGAAGATGCATTCCTTTCTGCGTTCATGGAAATGAAAGGAATGGTGGAACAAATGTATGAGGATTGAAAGAAGGCCAAGAGAATTGGTGGTAAAATAAAAAGAAAACCACATAAATTCAAGAAGAAGCTGAAGAAGCCATGTAACTTAACAAATACATGTACACTAAAGAAGAAGGAAGAAGAGAAGCTTACATGTTCTCATTGCAAGAAGAAATGACATGAGGAGGCAAAGTGTTAGAAGTTTCATTAAAAACTGAAGCCAAAGTGGGCTCATCCTAGAAGGTTTAATAACAAGACCACGACCATAGTTCAGGATCTTGGATGAAATTTTGAGGATGAAACCAAGGTTACAGCTATGGGAATCAAAGGTAAATATTTTGGTGCAAGTTTTAGTTCATGTACTTCTTCTACAAAGTCTAAAGTAATCCTCGATGGAAGGAAAAGAAAAGATCCATTTCATTTAAGAGTTATCTCAAAGCACACCAATATTGATACACTTGTTGATAGTGGATCACAATTGAATTTTATTTCATAGCAAGTTGTTCATAATTTGGAATTGGAAACTAGGCCTCATTTGAGACTGTATCCTTTGGGTTGGATTTGTGATAATTCTCAGTACAAGTAACTAAACAATGCAAGTTACAGTTCATGATCACATCAATTTTCATTGTTTAGGTAGAGTTAGATGTGGTTCCACTCAACATTTGCGGGATGGTTTTGGGAATTGCATACTTGTATGATGGGGAGGTCATTGTTTACAGGGAACAAAATAAGTACCATATATTCAAGGATGGGATTGAGTTCATTGTGAGAACTCATCATATGAAGATGAATTTGACAATTGTCACTACATGGCACATGCTAGCTAATGCTAGTATCTAGGATTCTAATTTACAACCTATGGTTGAAAGATGAACATGTCCTTTGGTTGATGGTGTTCCTGTTAATAAGGGTAGATGTTTTTATGGTTCATTCTCTTTTGCATCTATATATTCAGTTGTGTTGTTTGGTTTATTATTAATTAGTGGAGTGTGGTTAGCTACTCCAACAATGAAGGGAAGAGTTTGTGAATTTAAGGGAATGGTTGACATGAACATTTTTTTTTCCAGTATTCATTATATTTGTGATGAGTCAGGTACTTTTTATCCAAGCAAGATGTATGGATGATACTGGAAAAGTGAGGCAAAATAATTCTCACTTGATTTGTGAATAATACTCTTCAGAAATAAGTGGCGCAAAAAGGTTCATGCTAAAAGCATATTTAAATTCTATGTCATGTTCGTATAGATGTATACCTTGAACAAAATAAATCAAGGTAGGTAAATATGATAACAATACAAGAAGAATTTTTTTTCAAGACATAACCGACAATGGAAAAAGTATTCATTTAGGGATTTCTATAGATAGATCAAATAAAACAGATATTCCAAATGGGAAAGGCATATATGAGAATTTGACTTGGTTTCTTATTGGTCGAGATGGACTATCTTCCATGATATGAGATGAGAGCGAGTGTTGAAACACAAGATACATGTATTGCAGAGATTAAGTAAACATGCATTTTGTAGTTTGAAAATTTATGAGCTAAAACCAGAGCTATATATTATATTAGCTATAGTGCCAGAGGCTAGAGTTAGAGTTATATTGTAGAGGATAAGACATAAGTACACTAATCTAGAACCTAATATTGAAGACCCAATATGAATACTTATTTCCAAAAGAATCGACAAGATGGAAGAGTGAAGAAGCTTCATCACTAATTTATTGATCATAACCTTTCAGTAAGATGGAAGAGTGAGTTAGAGTTATCATCACTAAGTTTTTGAATATATATACTTTTGGAGGTACAAAATTGCTTCAGTAGGAAGGTGTGATCCAAGAGGATATAAGGAAGGCTCACAGAGGTCCCAGGGGATGCATAAAATCACAAAATTAACCATTTCAAATCATCCAAAAAATGACATCAATGCATAGAGCTCGTCGTCATCTTGCCATTGGTGCAAACAATGCGTCAACCAAAGATCGTATGGAAAAATGGGGGTGCGACATGCTATAACCAGAGGGTGACACAAGACACAAGTCCATACAATAGGATGAAGTCAACATGTGACGTGGCATGTAACAACCCTTGATTATTAAGTATAATTAATTTAATAATATAATCCTAAAAGATTAGCTAAACTATATTTATGTCTTAAAATAACATTTCTAATTGATTATTATTAAATAATTGTTCATGATGGTTAATGATTCATTTAATTATTAAT